>VZTR01010981.1:13072-25878 GCA_013400775.1 Chaetops frenatus
CAGAAATTTTTTTTGCTTATTTTTGGCTTGTCCTAAAAGCAAAAAAACCTTAGAAATTGAAAGATTCAATTTTTTGCAGGAATAAAATAGCTACTTAGTGACATGAGGAAGAAGGAAAACTAGAATTTAAAAAAATATTTAAAAAGGACTATTTCAATATGATACATAATACAAAGTGATTAAATGACAACCGTATTTAACATTATTTCCGTGATAGTTGCAAGTTATTCCCTCAGTATCATTCTCCAGCCTTGCAGAAAATGTCATGCAAGGAGTTTCAAGATACTTTGAATTATTTAAACAGTTTCTTAGAAAATAAAGGACTACAGCAATTGGAAACAGATATTATGAATTTTCAGTAAGTTCTACCATTTCAATAAAATTCAGATTATAGATTTCCTGACGCAGTTGACATCCACATAAAAACCTAAAACACCAAATGAACAAAAAAACCCAAGCAAAAATAATAATTAAAAAACCCCTAAAGCCTAAATCAAAAGTCTGCTATCTCCCAGCTCTCAAGCATGTCAGTCTTGATTTCAAAATCATTTCAAAATTTAATAGATAAAAGAATAAGAATGTGAACACTATCAAACTTTCAAAAACCTATATTCTAAAGAATATATTTTAAAGAATATATTTATTNTATATTTATTCAAACAGCAGGGAGACTTTTATGCTTGAAATACACTCAAGATAAAATTTAGAATATGGTGGTGACAAACAAAAGATAACATACAGGTAAAATTTCTTTTTTAAAATTCCTGTCATATAAAATTAACAGAACCAAGACCTAGTTTTCTGATCCATCTAAATTTAGCAGTTAGCTCACATATTTAATTTCTTCTTACAGTTCTGAAAAAAAAAAAGGTTAATTTTTTTTAAAGGAACCCTTTTATTTATTTTTCTCTTTCTTGATGCTTGATGATGAACGATATGAGGTGTGAATGTGGTTGAGATCTGTCAGAAAGCACTGACATTTTCCGCAGGGGTTCTGTCATTGTGGATTAGAAAAAAATCAGCAAGTATAATTCATAAGAGTTGAACTGTGGTTAACTTTAGCCCTAATTCAGATTTCACTGGTATTTTAGCCTGGCATTAAATTTAAAATTCATAATTTTGTAGATTTTTTTGTTGTTGTTGTTTTTTAGTTCATCAGTTGTTTGTTGGTTTTTTTTTTTTTAATAAAACAATGAGAAGAAAATATGTTTTAATTTTTAGGAGGAAAGAATTACAAAAAATGCACTGAGGGCGACATGGGAATTAAATCCTGAAAATACAAAAATTTACTACTCAAAATGTAAACATAAAACTATCCCATTCCTTAATGTCAGAATAAATTACTGGCAATATATAGCATGGTCCAGAACCTAACTGATGAGTTTATGCAATTTCCCACAAGATCTTCCCGTAACATTTCCCTGATATGGAGTCCAAACTGAGAAATTCTCATTCTCATTTCTGTTCAGATATTCACAAAAACTTTTTCAAGGGACTCAAGGATTAACAATATGTGTATCACAGTTGAGGACAAGTAAAGAAGTTTAAATTTTGTTGCTTCTTTGGAGTTCCACATAAAGGTATGATTTTCTTGAATGTTCTTTCAGATAGATCCCTGGAACCATAGCTTTGCTATGTTTGATCAATAAAGCTTTAGTTGATTCCAGAGTAGACATGGATAAACAACACTTTCATTGGTGTATATAAAACACGATATGGAAACCATGTTAAGACAACCCAGAAATGAGAAAACTGTCCACTAATTTCCTTCATCATATACTGTTGGAGAAGCCTTACATGTGCAGCTACTGATCCTCACAGAGAATTTCAACCACCCTTCCTAAGAGGGCAACAAAGCAAGGTACAAGCCATCAAGAAGGTTTAAAGAGTATGTTGGTGTAATACCATACAGGCAGCCATAGATATTTCACTGTTGCAAAGTATCAATTGTCCATATTTCTTCACTGAATCACTATTCAGAGCTTTGTACATCATCGATGATAATTATTCTAATCATATTAATTATTGAAAAAATTAGTTATTTTCTCTTAAACAGATCAGCTCCAGAGAACAGGATGCTGATATAAGAATACAAAAAACATGCAAAAGAACAATGAAAATATGGGGATCTCACTGATAACATCAGATGTGCCAGTGCACCTTTATCAATGAGTTTTATTTTTGACTCCATCCACATGAACTTCCTTTCACAAAAAATTTTTCTTCTACTTTTCAATAGTAAACTCACTGTCATCTCTGGCCATGTGTGAGGTTTTTAGTTATGGCCCTACACCACTGTCAAAAAGGCTTTGACATGAGAAGTGTATCCAATTAACTGTATGAGGCAAGAGACCAACCATAATGCAGTACAAAGTTAAGGAGACAGATATTTGACTGGGGAAATATTTCTTCCATCTGTATGGTGCTGATCTTATTTTTGAAATCATTTAGGGAGAAAATTAGCTAGATTCAATCCTCTATAAAGCCATTTACATTAGAGTTAAAGAGCCTTTCAAGGTCTTTCCTTTACTGTGTTCTCCCTTAAAAGATTCTCAGTTTCTGGGCCATTGTGTTGCAAATGATGCAACAAGTAGCAACTCTGAAGTACCAGGATCACCAAGTCCTTGTGGTTCTCACAGCTGTAGTTTAGAATATTGTAAATATATATGTCATATATATTATAATGAATACCATCACATTATTTGTTGTAGTTATTATATATAACTCTTAATGACAAATCTTCATTTATACATCAATGAGGTTTTTTGACTTCAAGGCACAAACCATTGGCAAAATCTACATTCAAGACACAATCTTCACTCAGACCAAAAATAAAGTCATAACCTAAATAGAATAAAAAAAATTTCCTACATCAAATCCAAAAGTAACATTATCACAACACAGAACAAAAGGACAAATTACAAAAAATCCATCCCTGGACTCTTCACTACAATTATGATACAAATTCTCCACTATGATTCTACTTCATAACATGGTTTAATACATGTTTTGCCCATTATTTCTCCCAATTAGTATGCCTTCTAGCAGTCATACAAGGCCACCAGTACTGTGGTCAGAACAGTAAAGCAACATTAGCATGAATCAAAAGTAAACACATTAAACCATTGATGATATAAGCAAAGACTTTATACATGCAATTTCCTCAATATATCATAAAAAGAAATTGATCTAACTTGTAAAAAGGTCTCAATTTATTTTAACCTCAACAAGTTAACGTTCTAATCAGTGCTAGGCACTTTTTCTGAAAACTGTAAACATATCTGACCATTGTTCCAGATAACATTGTAAACCTTTTATCTATTCCTTATTCCTTATGGAGTTTAAAGACTCCATAATTCCTGTGTATCTGCATGTCATTGTAATATCAAAGAGTTATAATTATTCCAACCAATACCATGCAAAGAGCAGTATTTTCTGGGTAATGCTGAAGCTATTATAATATAGCTTCTAGCA
Source organism: Chaetops frenatus (assembly GCA_013400775.1). Taxonomy (NCBI): domain Eukaryota; kingdom Metazoa; phylum Chordata; class Aves; order Passeriformes; family Picathartidae; genus Chaetops; species Chaetops frenatus. The sequence goes on from VZTR01010981.1 coordinate 16,547, forward strand.
CTACAATCTGCCCTTGATGAATCTGCCCATGATGAATCTAACACAGAGTATAGCAATTTCAGTAGTATAGTACAGAAGTTTAGAAAGTGTCCAACTTCTACTTTGAAATAAAATTACTTGCTTAACGTAAGATTACTTCTTTGTATTCTTATTACTGGTATAATGTTAGTGTACCACCAACAAACAAGTATTACTGGTTATGGCCTTATCTAAAAATTCATATTTAATTTTAAATAAGTGACCTGTTCTTAATTATTGTTTTCACATTATGTCTTCAGAGTATTTAAATATATGAGAAGACAGATAAATATGCAAGGTGTGCTAATTTAACTTTGGCTGACTGTAAGATGCTCATGAAATCATTCCATCACTACTCCTCAGCAGCACAGAATGAGAAAACTGGACAAAAAACCCCATGAGTCAGGATAAGGACAGGGAGATTGTTCACTAGTTACTGTCATGGGCAAAACAAACTCAATCTAGGGAAAATTAGTTTTATTTACTGGCAAGTAAAAATAGAGTAGGAAAGCGACAAATAAGAACAAAACTAAACTCACCATCATGCCAAGCCCTTCCTTCGTGGGTTCAAATTCCCTTTTTTGTTGTTCCTGACTCTTCTGCCCCCTCCTCTCTCCCAAAGTGGCAAAGGTGAACATGACATGGGGGATGCAGTCAGTATGTAACACTTCATCTGTGCTGGTCCTTCCTCCTCATGCTCTTTCCCTGCTCCAGTCGGAGCCCACCCACGGAAAATAGTTCCTCACAGCCTTTTCCAACGTGGGTCTCCCCCACAGGCTGCAGTTCTTCAACATCTGTTTCAGTATGCTCCTCCCATGGGGCCACAGGTCCTGCCAGAAACCTGCTCCTCCGTGGGCTCTCCACGGGGTCAGAACTTCCTTCAGGCACACCCACCTCTTCAGGCACATGTCCTGCACAGACTGCTGGTGGATCTCTGCTCCACCATGGACCTCTACGAGCTCCAGGGGACAACCTGCATCAATGGCACTCTCCAGAGGCTCCAGGGGAATTCCTGCTCCAGAATATGGAGCACCTACTTCCACTCCTGCTCTGGCCATGGTGTCTGTGGGGTTATTTCTCTTGGGTATTGTCATTCATCTCCTTCAGCTGCTGTTGTACAGCATTTTTTGCCCTTACTCAAATAAGTTATCACAGAGCTGCCACCAGCTTGCCTGATTTGCTCGGCTGTGTCCTGTAGTGGGTCTGGTTTGGAGCCAGCTAGAACTGTCTCAGTCTGATATGTGGGTAACTTCTGATGTCTTCCTAGAGAAGTGGCCCCTACAGCCCCCCTTGCTACTGAAACTTTGCTTTGTAAATAAAATAAAAATGCATATACTAAATTAAATCAAACTGAAGCTTGCATACACTGAAGTATTTTACTGAACCAGCAGAGGTTAAACCTATGAGTTCTCATTCATCCCCAAATATTAAAACTGTGTGTATTCTTATATGGTGTTATCATTCAGGTACTAGGACAGTTTTCATGCCATGATCATATGCTATTTTGCAGTATTTACAGTTTCAGGAGAGAAATCAGTGTAGAACAACACTTAAGCACATTTTATTTTAACTAGCAGGTATGATCTCTGATTAAGAGAGGGACAATTTTATTTCCATTAGAATTGGAATTTTTATATATGGAATAACTTGTTCTCTCAAGTGTTTTGAAAGAACGGAAAACAACTGCACCTGCCCAGTACAAGCAAAATCTGCAGCTTCTGGAGAGAGTGCAGTGAAGGGTCACTAAGAAGATTAAGGGATTGGAACTTCTTTCATATAACCTTGAAAAAGCTGGGCTTGCTTGCCCTAAAGAAGAGGATCACTGAATCTCAGCAGCTATAAATTCCTGATGGGAGGATGTACAGAAGATGAAACCAAACTCTTTCCAGTGATGCCCAGTGACAGGACTAGAGGCACTGGGCACAGACTGAAATACAGGCGCTTCTTTCTGAACATCAGGAAACAGTTTTTCCCTGTGGGGGTGACTGAGCACCATCTCTGATTGTCCAGAGAGGTGATGGAGTCACCATCTTTTGAGACATTCAAGACTGCCTGTGCAGCTGCCTCTAGGTAGCTCTACTTGAGCAGTGGAGTTCCACTACAGAATTTCCAGGGGCTCATTCCAGCCTCAATCATTCTCTAATTCTGTCAACCACGCTGACAACCAGAGACAAAGAATTTGTTCCATTAATTTTCTGGAGTTCTTTAAATGCAGAAACTGGAAATTTGNGGAATTTTTATATATGGAATAACTTGTTCTCTCAAGTGTTTTGAAAGAATGGAAAACAACTGCACCTGCCCAGTACAAGCAAAATCTGCAGCTTCTGGAGAGAGTGCAGTGAAGGGTCACTAAGAAGATTAAGGGATTGGAACTTCTTTCATATAACCTTGAAAAAGCTGGGCTTGCTTGCCCTAAAGAAGAGGATCACTGAATCTCAGCAGCTATAAATTCCTGATGGGAGGATGTACAGAAGATGAAACCAAACTCTTTCCAGTGATGCCCAGTGACAGGACTAGAGGCACTGGGCACAGACTGAAATACAGGCGCTTCTTTCTGAACATCAGGAAACAGTTTTTCCCTGTGGGGGTGACTGAGCACCATCTCTGATTGTCCAGAGAGGTGATGGAGTCACCATCTTTTGAGACATTCAAGACTGCCTGTGCAGCTGCCTCTAGGTAGCTCTACTTGAGCAGTGGAGTTCCACTACAGAATTTCCAGGGGCTCATTCCAGCCTCAATCATTCTCTAATTCTGTCAACCACGCTGACAACCAGAGACAAAGAATTTGTTCCATTAATTTTCTGGAGTTCTTTAAATGCAGAAACTGGAAATTTGTAAGGAAGTTCAGAGTTTTTGAAGCTAACACTGCATCACCATCTTGTGAATTGGCAGGGAGGGAGGAGGAAGGCAGCCTTAAGACATGAATACCACTAATAGAGTGTAATCCTTAACAATCTCCAAGTCATTAATATCTTAAACCTGCAGTCACCTGTGACTTGCCAGTAAATACGTACCAGTTTTTGAGCTTAAGGTTCTGCTTCTACCAATGGTAAAATGTCTAAAATCTTATTTGGCTTTTTTTGTTATGTAGACATGCCCTTGGTGCATTTGAGAAAGGAAACCATTTTATGCAAAATATGGCCATATGGGTCTTAAATTCATTCAACCACTCACTGGAGATTTTCAGCCCATTTAGAGAACTTGCTCAAAATATAGCAGTGTGATTAATTTCCTCAAATAGTATGATACTAAATTCTCTCACCTGGTGCATTTGACAAAACTTTCAGAAATTCTAGATGTGTATACAGATTTCATCTTGCTCACATATAGTTTTTAATTAAAGAAATAAAAACATGAAAATTCTTTCAGATGAGAAATGTATCTTCACTACTACTTTTGAACTTTTTGCCCATCTGTGGAACAGAGACTGAATCATTTTTCAAGGACTCTTGACACCTTTTTAATGACCTACAAATTGGGTAAATTTGATTAGCAGTCCTTGGAACAAGAATCAAGCGAACAAACAATGTGTCTCCCAAACACATTTATAATTTTCATTAGCAAATTCTAATCAGTTGTATAAATATCCCTTCTTCTTCTACCAAAGTGGAGCATAAGGATGACTTCCACACAGGACTTTGTAAAATTAAACTGAGAAATACACCAGTGCAGCTAAATGGTTTTCAAAATTTTGAAAACAGTCAGGTTTTCACTGAGTCCTCTGATGAACTCATGTGCAAAGGAATGGGCCTTATAGTCCTGTCTAATCAGTTAATGGAGTATGATGCAGATGGCAATATAAAACAGAAATTAGAGGTAGAATATAACCCTGTACCAGCAAACACAGATGTTGACAGTCTTTTATAAAACATTCCTGAGCTGCACAGCTAATTTATGTTTTATTACATCTAAACAAGTCCATTACACTCAGTTCACACTAAATGATACACCTGGAAATAGAATATAGCCATTGCTGCCAGGTGTCTAGTTCTTGAAATTAAAGACAACCGGTGTCGTAACTTAGCTTTACTGCTCTACTTTGACTCATCTGACATTATGAGAAGTCTCAGTACTTTTGCTGTAAAGTGTAGGTATAAAGTATATGGGACTTTAATACAGTAGTTCAGACAATGGAATAGACATCTTCAGAACAGTTCCTCCTGAAGGGAAAGTGATTTCAAGAACTTCAGTGATTTCTCACACAGTCGAAGGCCAAACATGATATAAAGAGTCATACACAAAGTAGCTTTGCTGCTTATAAAAAAATATTAGTAGGCCCATGAAATTGTCTCATACCATTGGATAGTTGCTTCTGGGAATTAATTTAGAGAATCACATAAGAACATGCTAGCATCTACTTGGCACACAAGAAGTAAAACAATCTTAGGGGAGAAAAGAGGTTTTCACATCTGTCCATACTCATCTGGTATGATACATTTTTTATAGATGTCTGAAATGCATCTACAAAACCTGGAATGTAGAGATAAATTATATTAGTGAAAAATTTTATTGTCTATGTGTGGTTTTGTTTGGTTGGTTTAGGGTTGGGGGGCTGGGGGAAGGGGTTGGGTTTGTTTTGTTTTGTTTTGTTTTTGAAAGAAAAGCCAGAATGTTAAACTCACCTTATTAGTATTGATAGCTGTGATGACCCACACACATTGAGCATTGCTGTCATACTGAAATGGAAAATTGGGTGATGTGAAAGTGCCTCCAGGCCCCTGAAGGTTGGATCCACAAGTTTTGACTGCAAAAAGAAAGTTAATCTTTTAATTCACATGGAAAATACATGTAGCAGATTCATAAACCAATCTCTAACTTACTCGAATCAAGATATGAAGAATTAAAATACCGTTGAACAAGACCAGAACCACCTCTTACAAGAGAATAGCACATTCATATTCAGTTATTCTGACAAAATGAAATAGACCTTCTCTTGTGTCTAAGCTTATAATTTTACAAAACGTTTAAAGTATTTGGAGCAAACACAGTAACTACAGTAAGAGAAGCTGCCTTATTTATTTTTAAAATTCTTCAAAGAGTAACTTATGCCACCTTGGCTAATGTCTTGAAAGACAAATTTAAATAGTAGAAAAAAAAGACCACTTTTATCACTGTGCATATGTTCTTTTTTTTTGTGCCTATGTGTTGGTGTATGGCATGTCGGCACTTTTTTCTCCTATAACCTCTGTACAACCCATTGAATCAATGGCCAAAGCACTGAAAAGTTTAAAGGAAGCTTGTAAAAGTTAGACTAACACAAAACAGTGTTATCTATTTCTAAAGACTACGAAGGGTATTTATTTTCAAATCAAAGTCTGTATGGTTATTTACAACAGCATGTCAAGTAAAAAACAAACATATTCTTATTTATGTAGCATTCATCTCTATCACAAATAATACATAGGATATAAACTGTATCCTTTGTGCTTTCAAGGCACTGAATTCCTAGCCTGTTGAAGTCAATAACACTTTTATTGTTCTTTGCTTGATATTCAGATCTTTGCTGAATGCTCTACTGGTTAACTTTTCTTGTATGAAGATGTAAAACTGACAAGCAACTTCAAGTAAATGTAAGCCTATCCTATTTTTCCAGTGATTACTATGACACCACATAAACTGCAACAAGTAAAGAACTATTTCTTCCACTGTATTCTGACAGACCATCTTGCATAATTGAATAAAAAAATTGACAGTTAGATATGTGAATTAGTCTTAGAGTTGCATTGCACTTTCACAAAGCATGTTTATTTGATCAATACTGAACACAGGAAGGTTCAGCTGCTCCTGGATGAAGGCTTGTTCCTTCCCTCACATTAGTCTCTAATAGAATGTCACTTTTGCACCACTCTCAGAGGAACAACACTCTGGTGATGAGCCTGTTCAAAGTCACACCAGAGCCCTGGAAAGAAGTAGAGGGTAGAGAGGTTGAGAGAAAGGCTCCTCATTTTGGATCAATAGCAGAAGACATTATGGTCAAGAGTGAGACTAATGCCAAGCATGGATTTTTGTCTATATATTTAATAAAAAATTATGTGACTCCTTGCAGCTTGTACCTGTGTGTGGGAAGTAAGTCAGGAGGGGGAAAACAGTGAGTGTTCCAGACAATTTGCAGCTCGATCTGAACATGTAAGCCCATCCTTTGGGACAGAGTTGGGATGTAAAGAACACCTCCTTTGCCTGTGTGCTGCAGAAGAGTTATGAGCTGTGTTTGCCACCTTTTCCTGGTGTAGCAACATAGTGAAGGCCTCAAAGGACCCATGTCATTCTATAGTGGAATGAAATCTAAGTCTTTGACCCTCAATGTCTCTTATTTATACTGATTTGAAATATTCCTAACAGACATTTGCTTTCAGTACTTTAAGTTTGAAATCTAGAAATAAAAAGGTTGCAGTTAGGACAATTTCTGTGTATTTGTGCACACTAATATTTTCATTGTATATATTAATATCTGATATGTACCTACACACTAATACTTTCATTCCTTGATTCAGGTATTCATCATACTACTTGCCATTGTATCAGATCATGAAATATATTCAAGCAAAATTCCTTTTTGCTTTTCTTCTTTTACTGAATTTTTTGCATTTTATTCATCTGCTCAAGGTGAAAAACAGGGGTAGACTTAGTTCTTCACTACTTTTCTATAATAAATTCAAGAACTTCTTATCTGTTTATAAAATGTGCAATGAAGAAGCTTCATGAACTACTGATTTTATATTAAATCACTGTAATTTTGAAATCCATCTTGATAAGTCCTAATATTTAGTATGTGATAGGTTTTAGTCAGCTCCTATAGAAGCAAAATTCATAATTTAAGTTGCCTAGTTAAAAATGTATACTGAAATACAAAGTACATGGTAAACTAAACAGCACAGGTGAATCCTTTTTACTAGGAAAGTGGGGACACTAGGATTAAAATTTCAGGTACTTACAAAAAAATTTAATAGGATTGGCTAACAAACAATGGATACATGCCAAATGGAAAAATCATAGTGAAGGTATAAATTTCTGCTTACCTTTACACACAGGTCTATGATCACTCCATGCAGCAAAAACTTCGGCTATCCTCTGACAGGTGATACTTTTGGAACCTTGTAGCACATAGTCTTCGTCGCAGGAGAACTGTACTGTTGCTCCCAAGCTAAAATCAAACAATGACATACAAAGAAGCATTTTTTAACAAATATATTGCAGTCCATTTTTTTTACATTCCTTTAGATATGACAGTCTTGACAAACAATACAAATATGTAATCCAGAAATTTCTGCTCTCAATAGTAAAAGGCTGATGGCTATGTACTAGCCTGACAGTGTACAATGTTCAGCCCTCTCTGGGCCTACTTTGGATGGAGCTGGTTTACCTCTTTCAAGAATCAGTTGGAGGTCAAGTCACTATTTTCTGACCTAACTTCAGACCTCCACATAGTAAAAAATTTGACAAACCTAACATTGTGGAACTAAAAGCAGTTATTTATGTTAATTGAAACTAGGAAAGAATGTGAAAGTGATATAAGGGAGTCACCTAGAAGAAGTCAAAAGGTGAATTCCAAGACTGAAAAAGAAATCCCCATTATAAACATTTTATTCCTCCCAGTGAAGACCTCAGGATATAAATAATTTGCTGTGAATATCTCCCACTCCTAATTCTTCTTGAGGAAACCTGGTGCTTTTGACTTTTGAACTGGGGAGCATTGGAAGGGGGAACACAATACCAGAGAAAAGGGCTAAATATTAATAGTGTTACTTGTATTTAAAAAGTAGCACATTATTAATAAGAGTATCCTATATTAATTTGGATTATTGTAAAAATACTAGTTATAACACTGTTTTATATTTTGATTAGTAGGTTAAGATTTTAATTAAGCTTGTAATGAGGTCTTAACTTCATAGAAGTGGTCTCTACTCTTGCTAGTAACAAGATTCTGAATGTAACACCTACTAGATAATGAAAGTTACAAGGTGAGTATGAGGATTTGCTCATTAACTGGCATATGTTTCTCAAATTAATGGAAGAAAAGATTTCTAAAAACTTATTTCTAGATGTTTAGCTGTGATTATTTATGAAGTTATAATGCTGACTTGAAAAGGTTTTGTACTTTTTCATATGAGGCTGACATCTGGTGCTGGAAACAGTGCAGGACAAAACAAGAAATAAATCCAGAAAAAAAACTTTTTTGTGGGTTGTTTTTGTTGTTTGTTAAGTTTGTCTGAGAGGACCATTGGGATGGGGTGGGGCAAGGGGGAAGAGGAAAAAGAGGGGTTCGGTTTGGAAAAGTTTAATAAATCAATACATAAATGTATGTTCTTGAGATAATTCTTTTCCTTTAATATCATTATGGTTTCGAATCCTGACTATAGCTGAAAATAGCCAACACACCAGGCCTACCTCTGACATCAGCATCTTACACTTCATAATTTCAGCCTGCTGTTTTTAAGAGCTTGTCTGTCACAACTGTAAAGTGTAAAATTCTTTATACATACACATGACTTATGCGATCTTGGCTACACTGTGAATGCAGTTCTCTGGGTATTTTAAGATTAAATGTACAGTAACTCCCCAAGAGTTTTTTATGGCAGCCTTCCCATATAGTATGGTAAGGCATGTAGTTATCTGACCCCTCCTCAGATGGATGACATTTTCCTGTCTTTGATACGTTACATACTGGTAAAAAAAATGGTTCATAAATCTCTCTAAGCAAAGTGTCAATATTTATTTGGCTGGGATCTTCAAGTCTGGGTTTGATCCCACAAGGTATGACATTCACTTTTGCCAAAACACATACTAAAATTAATTTTTTTTTCTGAAAGGTTTGGCTTGCAAAGAACGAGCCCTGTTTTTCTTTCCTTATAGATGGCCATTTTAGTGCTGCAATTCTTCAATTCACAAGGGCAGAGAGAAAAATAAAAAGGCTGAGCACACATTCCACAGAATAACTTTTCTTAGATAATCTATTCAAATGCATCTATGATGAAAAAAGCTACTAATAAGATTGATACTTATCAGAACAAGAATTAACTTAAGGGAGTTAGAATGTTAAATATTTCAAAAGGAATGGTGTCACCACAAAATACGTGATGAAATCTGGGAAGTACCTGGGCTTTACAGAGACATAGATACTAAGAAATGAGGACATGAAGAATGATACAGTCACCTGAACAGACATCTCAGAAAAGGAGGATTTGACAGTGGATAACTATCAAATAGTTCTATAAACTACTCCAAAACAGTTCCTGTTTATGTAAGAATGTTTGTGAAAGAATGGAATAAAGAATCCACCAAAAAAGAAAGGGAGATATAAAAGTGAAAAAAAAATT
>VZTR01010982.1:0-14741 GCA_013400775.1 Chaetops frenatus
TTCAAAGGCCAACATGTGCCTTTCGTTAGCCTGAAACAGAATGGTGTTTAAGTGGTATGGTTTGTTTTTCTGAGCATAGGCAAATACATATTCTATATGAAGTGTTTCCTTAGACACCAGGCACTTTCAGAAGGGTGTGAAAGCAGAATACCAGCCTAAGAATGCAACTCACAGATAAATGTTGAGAGCACAGATGGGTTGCAGTGCCTGAAGCCCACAGGGAATGAGCAACAGATTTGAGCATGTGTTTTCTTCGATGATGGTTGGGTAGAGACTGCGTTTGGTAGTGGGTTCTGATTTTGTATTTCAGTGCAGTCATGAGTTTTCATGAGTTTCAAGAAGCTACGTATTTAGTCACACTGTAGGGAAATTTTCATTTGCTGAATGTGTGAGTATCTTGCTCTCTTATAGCATGTTGTCATTGGGGGAGAAAAATTGGAGTCTTCTTTTGTTAGGTACTTCAAACAAATTGGTGAAAACAAGTGTAGTAAGCAATCAGGTCAGTGCTAAAAAGTTCTCCCTCCGGTTCTATGCTAATGAATGAGGAATTAACTTCTATCTGTGACAAATTCAACTAAAAAATGATCAGTCTTTCTGTGTCGTAAATAAATTCTTTGTCAACTTGAAACATATCAGTAAGTTTATCAGGTAAAGATAATTTATCTATGCATGTTCATGCTTCTGATATTAATCCAGCTGTTTATCTCCTTTTATATGTTTGCTCCTCATTAGTTATCACATGCATAATTTATGGTCTAGTTTTTCAAAGCATAGATGTCTGTACATTTGTTCCTGTATACCTTCTTGTAAAGTACTGCTGTACTAAATTTTAAAAATAAGAAGGTCATATTGTGTTAATGTATAAACCTGTACAGAGTGACTGAAGAAAGCAACATATATCCCCTGCAAACTGCTCTTGTCTTTTTGCAGGGTTCCAGCTACATGGAAAAGACATGCAATTATTTTATTGATTTTTCCAGTAAGTCATGCATGTATGTTTGGTTACCTGAGACATCTAATGTTCATCTAATACAAGCTGTGCAAGATTTGGTGTATTTGGTAGGGTGCTTGTCAGTGTTCAAGGTCATGTGGCTGGGTGACCTGCAGGAGCTCTCGAAACAGCTGAGGTGTTACAGGAGGACAAAAGGAGGGGAAGAGTGGGAGGCTGCAGGGGAGCAAAGGTGGAAGTAGGAGCCCTCCCCAGGGCAACACGTTTGGATGTGAGTGGGGAGGTGAGAAGTGGATATTAACAGAGCTTCAAGCAGCTACACTTCCATATGGTTAAACAGCTGTGTGCTTGCTGCTCTCAGAAACATGTTTTCCTATGACAGCTTGGAGCTGATTCACTCAGAGATGCACTCCAGACCACAGCATAATGAAGCAGAGCCTTGCTTTCTATCTGGGTTATGATATTTTAATTAAAGTCCAGGTAAAATATTAAAAAACCCTCTAGGTGACCTAGAAATCTAACTTTTTCATCAGGTTTCTTAGAACAATGTTGAATTGGTCTTAAACTCTGTTTGAACCAATGCAAAAATGGGGCCTAAATACCAGAGTCAAATGTGCAGCCATAATTATTTATTTTAAAGAATCTTTGTGTTTGTTAGGAAATGTAGAAAATGATAAATATTATTTTGCACTCTTCCTTTAAATCACTTAATCTGGGTTGTGAAAATGAAGACTAAGCAGTGGTATGGGCAGCACAAGGTAGGAATTTCACTAAAAATATAAAGGAGAAACCAAAGGTGAAAGAAATTGAGTGCCCTGAAGAATTACTTTTCTTATTATGTGATTCTTTCCTAGACCCATAACACCACTGAACAGATTATTCTAGTCTTAATTTTTGTATTTTAGAGGTCTACATTATAATTTACTTAGACTGTGGAATCTTGCATTTTAAATCCTCAGGAGTATCTGTTGTAATACCATATTTGCTTTGATGAAAGAAATAATTTTTTGGGGAGTTAATAATTTTCTTCAATCCCTCTAGTTTAACTTTATTATAATCCTTCAGGAAGCATTTTAAAACAATACATATTAAAGAGATTTGAAATTGAAATATGGAATAAATTTGGAAGATTTTAGAAAGTTAGCAAAAATCTTAAATATAGTTAAGATGTCTGCTGACATGTCTTTACTGGGTGACAAAATATACTGTATAACAAAGCTATAAGGAATTGTGAGATTATATAATGTTTGGATTTGAGTTGTTTTTCTGGGGTTTTTGTCCTGAGATAAAACACCTCCTCTTCAGAATGTAGTTTCAACAGCTCTGGTTTTTCTCCATTTGTAAGTAGCTCAAGAATTACTGAAGCATCTCTGTACAGATATAGGTAAGAGTCACTCATCCATGCATTTTCTGCAAAGCTGATGCAACTAACCAGGCTGGAAATCCACAGCCCTCACTTTTTAGACCTTCCTTCTGCTTCCTGTAGAAGTAATTCCTGCAGATTCAAATTAGCCTGAAACCAGTGAAGACATTACTGAACCCAAACAATTCCATAAATGACATGTCATCTTGAGGGGAAGCTGTAACAGGAAAGGACTTTCTACTATTTATGTTTATACGTCTACAGAGGAAAAGCTCAGCCCAGATGTAAATAACTCTTATACATATTCTGTGGGAAGGATAAAAATTGTAGTATAGTATCACACACGGCACCATTTTCATCACATTTCATAATTTTGTAGAAAACACCCTGCTTTATTTATCCACTTCTTTCAAGAAAAACTATGTCAAAATACTTGAATTGTGATAGCTCAATGTCCATATTGCTTAGTCATATTTTGACTCAAACCCCCCGAGCTTTATGAAAAAATGTGTGCTACATTCAATTTTTAAACCACTCGTTCATGCAGCCCTATATCCAAAAGAAGTTGACTCTTAAATAAGTGACTCCTAAATGTTCTACTAAAATACATACTCTTTTTGTAAGCAAATGTGTGTTTCTTAATAAAGCAGATTTAAAAATTTAAAGGTGCTTGTGAAGAACTCTGCTTTCGCAAAAACATAAAGAATCACTAGCAACATCACTGAATATAATAAAAGATGTAAACAGAGAAGGATCACATTCTCTCCTACAAAACCTTCAAAAAGAAAAACTAGGATTATTTCAATTGCACAGTCCACATCATAAATTTTCTAATGGAAGTGTAATCTTGTGTTAACGCATCTTCTTTAACTTGACTGTATGAGGCTTGGTTTGAACCTGAAAATCTCTTCAGTTTTAATATCTTCCTGAATAAGCTCCAAAAAAAGAGTGAGATTCTACAAAGGAGACTTTGCACCAGTTATTCTAAGTCTTCTAAAAAGAGATTTTGCAATTTTCATACATCTGTGGGGTTTTTTGTGTTTGCAGAAGCTCAGACTTTTAAGTATATCTTTCCTTTTTTCATCACTTTGAGCATATTTGGTTATAAATCTCTTTTAGAGTGACTAACAATAAAATTCTTGCGAACACAAATGTAAATACATCAGAACTGTATTTTTTAGGGTGGCAGTTCTGCCTCACTTGGAATTCTTCTGTCAGCATTAGATTTCTTTTAATGATTTAATTTCCTTCGACCTCAATGTTGAGCTAGATTCAAGGACTGCTCTATAATATCTGGGAGATTTTTTTTTTTAAATATCAGTGTCAGCTGACAGGATTGTAAATTCTTTTCAGATCTTGAAATTTTTCATTGTTCTTTTCGTGGATACTGGTTCTTGAAAAGGTGGGAGGGGATTGGGAAGGTGTTGTGGGCATGGGAGTTAGAATCCTCTAAATGAAGGCACAGGACAAAATGGCATGAAAAGAGAAAGGTATAAAATAAATGAGATAAAGAAGGATATAGATGAGCTTTCAGTTTCAGAAAGTCAGAAGAATGTATCTGACAGACCACAGAAACAAGTGCAAGGGGCAGAGTTGATTGAAAAAGAATTTGCTACATTGCACACTTTCATCAGAACCAAGCACCTAGTTGCCTAAGCCTTCAGCTTCTCAGGTACACTGGTTCCATCTAATGGAGCTGAATTGATCCCATCTTTCTTTTGCCTGATACCAATCAAAAGACAAGAAAATGAAGAAATTCCTGGGGCCCAGCAGGCATGCATTTTGAATAATACAGCTACTTCTACAATATCAAATGAAATTTATCAGCTTAGTTACTATGCCAATTAGCTATAAATAGTTCTCATCATTAAATAACACAACGGCTGTATATTTGTATACTTTGCTTCTTCTGATGGCAAACACTGCTACATTGTAGTGCCAGATAGATTTTTATAAAGGGATTTCTAGCTGATATAAAATGTCATTATTCCACTGACTTAAATCCATCCAAGTCTCAGTTTAAGTTGGGTGTTTGGCCAAAGTGTTTGATAGCTGGTGCCAAGAAGGGTAACAGTAATGTGGTGGGAAAAAGAGAGTGAGTGATGAGAGATCTTTATTTTACAAAAAGCTTATCTGATTTCTGGGTGAAAAAGTTATGAAATGATAGGTGCAAGCTCCCATCTTACTGAGCAGCTCATTTACTTTTATGTATGCTGACCACAGAGACCAGTAGGCAGAACATATGACTGAATATCTTAATTCTACCAAGGGAAAAAAGCTTTCACATACTCATTTGCTTTGCTTTACATCAAGGAATGGCAATGAATTTAATTGCCAGTGATGAGAAAAGCAATCTGCTGACTTGTTTTGTAGTATTGATAATTTCACTATGACAACAAAATAGTTCAATTACTCTGTTCCACATCCTATAGTAATAGAGATGTGTTAATTTAATAGAGTTATATTTTTTGAACTTATTATTTTGGATCCATATCAACTCTCGTTTTTTCCCAAAGTTTCTAGTAAATTGGAATCTGGTGTTTGTACGATTTCTAGATATCAAAAGGCTTTTGATAATTTGTGCTGCTGTTGGCTGTGAATTTCTTCTTTCTGAGGTTTGAATCAAATCCTCCTGGGATAGGACCTATGAACTGTCACTGATCATACAAGAAATAACAGACTGAAATGAGTTAAACTGCTACAAGTTATATCAGCCATAGAATGAGTGCTCTGGGTTACTACATTGGCTGAGAAGAATGCCTCAAGGTCCTAAAATTGCTTAAATAGAGAGAGCTTTTCTTCACTAATGAAGGAGATAAATATGCAGTTTCCAGATTTGCACTGATTTTTAAAATAATGATAGTCCTACAGAACCAAGTGCTAGCTATTAAAAAAAAAAGTAAACTCAATCCCAAAACCCAACACATATTTGAGGGTTCCTCTACAAATTTAAGATTGTGTTTTACCACAGTAAAGTACAGTATGATTTTCAATCCTTTCTAATTTTACTTAAAGGAATATTGAAATACCTCCACAGATTCTAATTTATATTTCTGGTTTTGACAGTTGCATTTTTCCTCTGCTGATTTTATTCCTTTTGAAAACTGTTTCCTTCCATCATCTGTATGGAACAAAAGCAATCTCTGCGGCTGATTGTCATGGTACTTGATTTCCATATTTTTAAACTGTATGAAAAGAAATAGTTCAGCTACACAAAGCAAGCTTCTAGCTTTCCAGAGCAGTCACTAAGTGAACATATTTAATAGCAAGTATTTAACAGAAGGTACAAGGGCCCTGTTATACTTCGGGCTTATGTAAGTTCATAACTCCCCATGGGACAGAATAGTTGGAGTTCAGACTGTTTGTAGTGTCTAAAATGAAACATATGCATTAAGTCTTTGAAGGAAAATGGTCTAATTTTACTGGGTTTTAATTTCAGCAAAGAAGAACCCATCCTAATATTTTAGGCAGCTGTTACCTCCTTAAATGGCATACAATGGTGGATAATACAATATTAAAAGCAGTTTTGTTTAAAGGCAAAATCAAAGAAAATTGTGCCCTATGCACTGTTTTGCAGCTCTCTGTATGTTCTAAGGTGCAATGATCTTTGCTGATGCTATCTTCAAATGAAAAAGTGAATTTGAGTGGTTCCCAGAACATCAAATTTGTAGTGTTGTTTATCAGATGTTGAAAGACTTTGGAGAATGTTCACAACTTTTACAATGATGCATCCTCAGTTTGAGTACTTTGCTGTGAAAGTTGTGGCACTGTATAGTGAGAAAGATGTGAATGCCAGATAATGTTTACTGAAAAAAATTCTGATGCTTTCCATCATGCTAAATCTTTTTGTACATTTTTAAATTATTATGCTGCAAGTACTGAAGCAGTGTGTTTAGATATGATAGCTGTGATATTTCACTACACAGTATTTTAGATGAAATAAACAGTGTAATTTAATACTTGAAATAATATTTTCTAACTATGAAAAAGGCTACATTGTTATATATGCCTCCTTGGTATATGGGATTGAAGTATTATAATAAAGTACCCTTTTAATTAAATAAAGGAGAAATATCAACTTTAAAATATTTTTGAATTCTGAGTCCTTTTCAATAGTGGTATAACTTAGATGGAGAGGCAACCATTTGATTGTATGCTTTCAGTTTTCTTAAAAATTATTTCACTTAGGGAGGGAGCCTCAATAAACATAAAGCACAGGAGAGAGAAACGAAACCCTTTTCAGTGCCTTTCCAGTAAAGCAAGTGCTACAAATGCAAAGTTTGTTCAGCAGCCTTATGGAATTCTGAGGCCTTGACCCTCAACTGGGATATGATATCTCAGATTTCTATATCTAAGAAAAATCCTTTTTAAGTTATTGGTGTACACCTGAGTTCTTTTCTATCACAGTTTACCCTCTCTTCTATTTGTTTTAGAAGACCACAAGGATCTAACTGTCTAAAACTAGGCTTAATACAATTCACGGAGATAGGGCAAGCTAAAGAAAAGGTTGATACCAGAAAAATTGCCCTTTTTACAAAATAAGGTCAGTGTCAAACAGAATTTTTAATCTTGGTTCAGGAAATAATGAAAGAAAAACAATGCTGGTCTTTATTTCAGATTCACCATTCATAATATTGCTTTTTCTCCTTGCAGAGAGAGAGAGGGAAGTGATCATTCTTACCACATTCTCTCTTCATCATGGTAAGCAGGCAATTGTACCTGCAGACAGATGAAATCTACCAGCTATAACTAAGACCAGAATTGCACCTCTCTTCTTCAAAGGAAGACATTAAGCACTTTGCCATATGGTTTCTTTTGGCTTTACTGTGCTCTGACAGTTCAGCCAGATGTCTTGTTTATCTACACTTGCTTTCTATGTCCTTATGGAAAAGGTTTTCAAATAGCATAAGTAATGTATACTCATCAGTAAGATACAATACCTCACCTTAAAGAAACATTGAATTACCTTTGTTTAACACCACAACTTGTACAGACGATTGTAATTATTTGCAGAAGGGAGATGCAAAGTCAGTAGCTTCCCCATTTAGAAAGGAGCATTTGAGAAATCACTTGCCTTATGTTTATTATGTGACATTAAATGCTAGGAAAAGCAACCATAGATTTTTTTAGATCCACATCCTCAGATGGAAAAATATGTTTGAAAAACCAGCTTCTAGTAGCATGAGTGGTATGCTATAGGTCTCATTTTGTTGAGAACTATGCACAGAACGCAGAAAAGAAAAATTGTGCTTTTAGCCTATGAATTAAATCTTAAATACCAGTCTACATATTATAAAATGAATGCAAATGAAGACCAAAAAGGGAGGACAAGGATTCAGTGTGCTGGTTTTGGTCAATCTGATAGCCCATTATGTTACCATACCAGCCCAGCAAAGACAGATGTCAGGAGAATAACAGGACAGTTATGCACATGTTAAGGTTAACATATGTATCATAGACAAGAGGAAGGAAAGCATAAATTTTGTTACTGTTTGCTTGTTTGCCTGTTCATTTAGTAAGCCTGAAATGAATTCTGCATTGACAGATCACCATGTACATAAAATTTGTTTGATAGGTAGAGATACATGTGCACATTCTGAAAGTGCATGCCAGTCTTTTCTGATTTCCTGTAATAAGAGAGGGCAGCCCTTGGAAGAATGCAAAGAAAGAGCAGTTAAAATATGGACTTTTAAAATTACTTTTTCAGCAGCTTTCTAGATATGTATGTGCAGAGCCAGCTTGCATTGATCAAACAGAAAGGAGGTAGCAGTATTGCGAGGTAATGAGATGCAGATCCCATGGTTTGATAGCTTGCACAGAATCTTAGACGCAGAGTGGAAGTTTCTAACTTGACTAAGATTCAGATGTACTGTGGCTGTGAGGATTTTAGAGGGAAGTCTAACTCCAAAGTAGTGATCAGCTGCTGTAATGAATACTGATGAGAGAGATTTGGTGATTGACAAAGGAAACAGAAGGGAGAGATCAAAAGAAAATGTAAGAATGTCTTAGCTTCACTCATGTTGGTAATCTGTGAGACAGAAGGAGACAGCTGAGTCATTCAGTTTAACTCATATCAGCGAATGGTACTGGATGAGTACATGGTTGTCCAATGTATTCTTAAACAATCTTTGAAGCTGCAGCTTCTGCAACTTATCTACTTCTGCTATGTATCGATCTTTTATTGATTCACTACCTTTATCACTAAAATATTGTTTCAAATGCCTAACCTGAATTGATTTTGCTGCAGGTTGTGTGTCTCCTTCAGCCTTTTTTTGCCATATTTGCTACCTTCCATTCTTCTCATGAAAAAATAACATAGTCACTTCGCTTAATTTTTCAGTCACTGATGGAGGCAGGATTTTGAGCTAGGTATATTTTGGATTGGTTCTCAAGTCACTGAGGTTCAGTTTCTTTCCCTTCTGAGGACTGAGAACACTTCCATTTCATAAAGGATCATAGAATCAAAGAAATGATAAAACTTGTATGGAACATTTGGATGATCTCAGTGGTTCAAACCCCAGTTCAAAACAATGCCAACCTAGATCAGGTTGCTAGCAGCTTTATCCAGTCTTTAATACCTCCAAGAACAGAGATGTTGCAGCCTCTTCTTTCAGTATTTGACTGCCTTCATGGGAACAGTTTACTTCTCTATATGCTCTTATGAAGTAATTGAAGACCAAGATGCTCCTACTTCAGTGTTCTCTAGTACCTGCTTTCTATTGTTAGAAACAAATATTGAAGAATATATGTGCATAGCTCTTTCTGACCAATGCGTTTCAAGAGCTGACTAGACAAAGCATGTTCCTTCCCCAAGAGATATCTGAACAAGCTGATCTCCCTCATTCCCACCACTCAGTTTGTTTTGAATGATTTTGCTAAAAGCCTGCAGAAATCTTGATTTATCTGATTCTGATGATTTGGCTTCATCAGTAACCTTTCCAGAGCAGATTTCCCACTTTTATTTACTTTTTCCTGTTTGTTCTTATGTTTTCAATGAATTCATCCACATTCCTGGCTTGAGAGCAAATTTTTCCTGTGCAAGCTAATGTCACCTTCTCTCTTTGGTCTTTTATAACTTCTTGAAACAGATTACGTTAAATATGGGGCAACTGAGTTACACATTTGCATTTCATTTAGCACCACTGATCATGTGCCTCCTGATTTCTACTACCTTGTGTTTTTTCTTTACAATGCAGACATCTAAGTTCATCCATGATTTGCAACCTTTCTTCCTTTTGTCTTGTTCATTTCGTCTTCAGCCATTTGCTCTGACAGTAGTTCTTTTGCCCATAATATTGGATTACTATTAGTAAAACTGGATTACAATACAATTTTAAAAATTAAAAGACAGCAACACATTTCTCACAATAATGTGTAGAAAACAAACTGTTTCCATGGAGTGGATTTTCTTCTGAAATGACTTGTAAACACTACAAGTGCCAAGTCTGTAATATAAAGAGAGATTACAAAAGAAGCGTTTAAAATGTTAGTACATGAAAAGTCATGGTGAGAGCTGATATCTCATGTTCTGAACGGATCATCACAAAGAATACAGCACTTTCAGCATTTATTACGTGATAAAATACACCCAGAATTTTAAATGAAGGGCTATAATCCTGTGAGATTGCGACATATAGGATGGATAAATTGAATTTATATATATTTATTTCTAAACATAACAAAAGCAATAAAACAGTTAATATGGTCTATGCAGCAAAAATTGCACTAGCATTTTTATTACATTGTTAAGGGCAAAAATGTGCCTAAGGAAGGAAAACAGTATAATTCTTAAATTTAAAATTACTTCTAGCAGCAGGGGAAGTAGTCTAAAACAAAAAAATGCTTACCTTACAAAGTATTCTTTTCTATAAATGCTAAATGTGAAGGTCAGCTGACCCTGTGACTTCAACTTTTGTTTTGTAGTGTAATGTGTGCTTTGTTGGCTCTAATACACAAGGCTTCTGTGACCAGAAAACATAATTATAGAAAAACAGAATTTGAGTATTGAAGGTTAATGACCTTAGTGTATTCCATTTCATGCTATCCACAAGACAATTACATTGAGTTTGCTATAAGGCTATATTTAATAGCTGCTGGACATTTTCCATTTAAGAGAGCACTTCCTGCAATTACAGAGCATGAAAAGCCTAAACAACTTTAAGAAACTTAACCCTTTTTATCAAGTCTGGGTTCATTGCTGATGAAATCATCTGACTACTAGTTGTCAAAATTATGTGGAGTTTGTCTGGAAACAAATCCCTGTGGGTGCAGGCAACAGGGTGCTGAGCTGTCTCTTCTCCCACTGAAGTCCAGTAAGAGCAAAAAGAGAGGACAGTCTAGATTAATCTACTTCAGACCTTCTTATCTTGACTAAGGAACTCTGGACAAAGTATTTAGGGAGTGGTTTTAGGCCATTACAGCACAAGGTGCCTTCTTTCTGACTCACCTTTGCTTCAGCAAAGAAAGTATTCTTCAGGCAAAATTTCAGATTAACCTTCAGTTTTGCTTTAATTCAAAACTATAACAACAGTATTATAGATAAATAATGCCCTTGAAGCTAATGTTATTAAGTATATTCTGTCTTCATCCAGGAGCCTTGGTGTTGACTAATGATACTAATTGGGCAGCTTAAGGCAAGTGTCCAATAGCTGTCAAAGAAAACTCCATCCTTGTCACTCCCTTGACCTTCCTAATATCCTTAGTGCTTTTCCTGATGGTCCTCTACTGAGTTTGACAATCCTGTATTTCTGTACAGGACAGCTTCACAATAGAAAAGCACTTTCTTTTTGTAATAGTTTAAGAAAGACAATTTATTCTTTAACTGCAGAAGTAGTCTTTTTACTTCTAGCTTCTTATTTGACTTTCTAGAAATATTTTCTCAAGTGTTCTAGATGAGTCACAAATCTTTCTTTCAGGTACCAATACCCATTAATCACAGGCAGATCTCACAGATCTATGAGTCTTCTAGTATAGGTATGAAGATACTCTTGTGGTCTGTTTTCTATCTGTGCAGAATGCATGTCTTGTAGAGAGCATTGCTCCCTTGCAGTCAGTCCTTCAGGCTCTCTGCTGTTGTTTCTTTCCTCAAGTTTAGTGATTTAGTGCAGAATTCTGCATCATTAGATAAGTATTTCCTGTACAATTCAGTGGATTGCTAGAATCAGATTCTAATATTATTCCTATATTATTTCTTTATTATTCCTATGTTATTTCCTATAAAGAAACTTTCCATGTCTTTCAATGTCTACAACACGTACCAAATGTTCTTTTTGTTGTATCTTACCTATCATCTGTTTCAATCTGGCATCCTGATTACTCATTTAACTGTAACTGGTAGTAAATTTTAACAGATATATGAAAGTATCATACTTGTTCTGTACTTGGTATTCCAATACCTTATTTGTGTGCAAAGAACCTCCTTTTAGATATTAGCTAATATGCATATTCTTTTGTCCCCCATGTATTTATAGATATGGTGATGTAGTGCAAATGTTTTAGGGAAAAAGCCGATGGATTAAAAATTTAATGTACTTGTGTCATAAAGGGAGAAGTTTATTGACTTTTGGCAAACATTTATTTATTTTCTGTCATTCCAGTATATTTTTACACAGTAACTGATGGAATAAAGGAAATACCAGGTTTGCATCACTGCTTGGATTTTTGTAGCGTTTTATATTTCATTTTTACTTCCATTCTCCCTCTTTCCACCTCTTCTTTCCAGTTTGGGGTGTTATTTCATCTTTGTGGCCTAAGAGAGTATATTGTCTTGAAAGATTGTATCTGTAAGGAAGTAGCTTGCAAGGATGTAGGTCCTCACACAGCTGTCCATTTTTCACACACATATTAATATATGTGAACCCTTTATGTTTTCTGTGAGCAAGGGAATTAATTGCTTTGTTCCTAGTTGCAGAGTTATATTGGTAAAAGACAGGAGAGTTTTCCCTTTTTCTGTAAACTGGCAGGAAATAATTTGCATGGTCATTTCAGCTTTATTGTAAAATGAATCATTTGATGTAAGATGCCTCACTCTTCTAATAGATTACTGTAATTGGATGTAAGAGACTGTAACTGCATTGACTTGGGAAGTTGCAATGCTACTGAAACTGATCCCATGTCTGACACTGATCCATAACTGCTGTATGCTCAATTATTTATAGAAAATTTTCTGTGTTAGGTCAGTTTATTCCTCAGTTTAATTCTAGTCCTTCCAAGGGCAATTTTAAAAATTACACTGTTTACAGGCAGAATCCTGTGTTCCGGTTTCTGGTCCAACTACAGACTTGACTTAATTGCCTCATGGAATGGCAGTTTTCACTTACACAGTAATTGTGTTTGGGCAGTCTGAAGCTTTACAAATGAGGTGGATGCACGGCTTCATTTTACAGGGAGTGTGGCAAATCATCATTAGATTGTAAATTTATGATGGGTACTGCCATCAGCATCCTAGCTGCTTCACTGGCTACCAATCTGCAGCAACAACGTAAAGGAGGAACTTAAATCTTAATGACAACAGTTAAATTAAAATAGTCTACTAATTACAATGGAAACCCCCCTCAACTTCGTTTGTTTTCTCTTATGGGATGGAGGGGTCAATATCATTCCTCATTTATGAGACTTCTTGCTAGCATGGAAAAATGAATCCTCTGTGTCACTTTGGTTTGCATTACATTTCTAGGCTGACTGCTATTTGCCCCTTTAAATATTGTGAGTGCAAACCCATCATTGTTTTGTTTCTGCAACCATGTTCATCACCATTTTGCTTCTTGAAAGGAAGCAGACACAAATGTAATTTTCCAGAAGGTTGTTACTTTCTAATTATAACACCTTGAGATCTGAAACGCAAATATCTCCCAAAGAAAACAGAATAGGAGAATTTGTTTTCTACTTTCCTTGGATGACTGCTTCATTGCTGAGTACTAAAACAGACTTCATTGCTGAGTGCTAAAACCAAAATTGTCCGATTGTATTCTGAATAAACAAGCTATTCTTCTAAGCAAGAATATAGTTTGGAAGTCAGTGCAAGAATTGAAGACAACGGAGACAAATTCAGTAAAACAAATTCTGACCATATGCAGGTGGGATGAGAAAAACAACAATGCATGTTTTACAGTGACCTTAGAAATATAGTAGTCTGGATATGGACTATAGCTATGGCTCAAGTGTTGCACTGGATTGTAAAATTTAAGACATTAACATGAACTAAAACTCTAATTTAGAATTCCTATTTCACTCATTATATATTTTATAGGTTCAGTAATTCAACTGCAGAAAAAACTAAACCTGTAATTTTTCTGATGATCTTTAGATGAGTTTTT
Organism: Chaetops frenatus; assembly: GCA_013400775.1. Taxonomy (NCBI): domain Eukaryota; kingdom Metazoa; phylum Chordata; class Aves; order Passeriformes; family Picathartidae; genus Chaetops; species Chaetops frenatus. The sequence goes on from VZTR01010982.1 coordinate 13,628, forward strand.
GCAATTCTCCCAGTTTATGGAAATACATTATTTACAACAGACCATGGGATGAAATATAAAATGCTTTTTCCCTTCTCAGCTGTAGGTAGATGTTAAGCAGGACAGCAACAGCTAAGAACATTTTTTTCGGCAATATTTTGATTTGTACAATTTTTAATAAGTGAGTTAAAAGCCTTAGCCCTGTGTGGATCTAAGAAGCAGTTATTTTTAACCTAGAGTGATTTAATATTAGATGATTCTCTGATTGAGGAAAAGCTAATGTAAGAAGAAGCTGCCATGAGTAAAATTAGATGGTATAAAGAACCATTTCTTTTCATATTTTCAAATCATTTGGTGCACCAGGAGCTTCCACAATGCAAATAATGGGGAATGTATAAATTATTACTTCACTCGCCTCTAACTGACAAAATTATTAGATTCCCATTTAGAAATGTTTTTGCAATATTTTAATTAATTAATGGCTGTTAAGAAGAACTCTGAGACTTAAAAGTATGAGATAAATCTAGTCACCATGTAATTACTTTACAATTAGATTAACAATAAAGACTTCATTAAAGTATTTGTAATATAAACTAACACCAAATATTTAGATATTTAAAAGTTCAGACTCTAAAATTATTTAGATCTTACTTATAAGATTAGAGCCTTTAGCTTCTCTCTCTCTTAGAGATAAACTCTTCTTCAGTCTACTGTGAAATAAGTCCCTCTAAGATGAAAATCTTAAAATTGTTCTGTTGGAACTTGCTTGAATGCCATTAAGTATATAGAGAATAATTTTCTTTGTATCCCACTCAATTGTGTCAGTAACTGCAATTTTATATTGTAATTCCACTCTGTCTCCTAGTATGGGCATCTCTTTACTTTGTGTGAAACATTATTCTGCATACTTATTCTACTTATTCTGTGTACTTAGTGTTAATACAGGAAATAGCATTAACACAGGAAATTAGTGTGTATTAGCTATTGAATTTCAAATTCACTTGTTAACTTCCTCATCTAAACAGGGCTACAGAGGAACAAAACACCCATATTCAGGTTGTTGTGGTTTAAAGGACAACAACTTTTTTTTCTCCTTCCTGGGGGGGTTTTTGTTTTTCTACTTCCGCTGGGGCAC
>VZTR01010982.1:15263-31777 GCA_013400775.1 Chaetops frenatus
ACTAATATCCTTTCTGGGCGGGAGTTCACAGTGACATGAACTCCACGAGAGACTTGTGTTTCTTGTGGGAAAAATCTCCATAGTGAGACAAGAGAGACTCTTCTTCCAATTGGACTGATGAAAGCCTATTTCAAGAGTGGTAAATTGACCAGGGGTTTTCTAAGTTTGTTTCTCTGTGTTGTTGATGAGAAAGAATGGTGGTAAAGGAAGATAAATGAGGTGGGAGAAAGGAACCATCTTGGGTGGGGGGCTGGGGGAGGAAGAAGAAACCACCTGGGGGTTGATTTTGATTTTGTTGTCTTTTGTTAATAAACTATTTTTATCTTTGAAGTTTAGGCCTGTTTTGCATTTCTCTTAATCCTTATTCTAATGAAACCACTACACTACACTCTCGCCTGGTGTGAGCAGGCGAGCAGGTGAATGTGAAACCGCTACACAGGTGCATTTTAAAATAGAATTTACTAGTCAATAGAGTCCTGCCTCTCCTTCCTGTAAGTCCATGAATTGTCACATTAATGAAGGCAAGGGTGGATACTCCCATGAAATCTCCCATGAACCTCTGTTCATGCAAATGCTATTATTATAAACATTCTGACCATTTTCACATATATTAGATGCCATATATATCAACACCATATTTATAAGGCATAGAAATATGCATCTATATATAATTTTACATGTACCTAAGATACTATCTATGACAAGAAGATCTAATTTAAAACTTTATGTTTGCTCCTGAATATCAAGATGTAAAAAGACCTTCTGCCTACTCGTTATTATGAAATCCCTTTTGATGTACATGTGTACATATCTGTTACTGAATAATAGTGATACTTTAATTTCAAAACTAACTTCACCATTCTTCATTGTCTCACAAATATGGTTACAAGAACAGGCTGGTCTAAACTACTATTAATGTCTGGCTGTTCAAAAATCCAGTAGGATTTTTAAATGCATGGTGCATTGTCAATCTAATCTCGTTTCTAGTGTGATCTGGATTACAGTTTTCAGAAATTCATAACAAATTATTCTTCAGGAATGTTTATTCAATTGACAATAGACAAATGGGAAGCCTCCCATAAATGTGTGGCTCTCCTGTTCTCACCTGAAATTATTATTGGAGGAACTTATATTTTGAAGAAAAAGCTGTGAGTTTTAAAGTCTTGTCTTTACTGACATACTGAATATTTAGAGCATAAAAATGACAATCTATGCTGTGTGGATTCTACACAATATAGAAGTTTTATTTTTTCTTCTTGCACTCATTTGTTGATTATTTCTGTTATAATAGCAATCAAGAGCAAGTGTGCTATGGAATGGTATAAAACATTTGCAGTCCGTTCATCTCTCTTACTGTTTTGATTTTGATAATTCATGTACTCTTTCAAAAAGAAAGGACAAAAGGCAAGAATAAAACTTTTTGCTTTTTTTTTTTTTTTTTTAGGAAAGAGAATGTTTTTATCTGTTTTCAACACAAAGAAAAGAGGATTGCCTACTTTTTCCAGCCCTTGCAGCTGCTTCAGGTTGAGGTGACAGGAGGGTTCACAGAGTATGGTGATGATGACATGAAGTTTAGTGGGGTTTTGCATTGCTGTTTCAGAAGGGAAGCAGTAGCCCACACTGAGACAATTTGTGCCATATGCACTCATGAACATCCAAAGTAAAATGCAGCAGTATGCAACATCCTCTTGAGGCTACAGCACCTTCAATTCATCCAGCCCAATACTTTAATTTATAAAACTGACTGAAGGGCAATGTCAGAAGTTAACAAATAAAGCTCTATTCAGAAGAGGAAATGCAGTTTTTAGCTGTATTTACTGAAGGACAATGGTAGATCTTGCAGGAAGATCTTCAAAAGGAACTGTTGTTTGTACACCAAATTAGACAAATCACGGCATGCAAAGCTGCTTTGTTTCAAAGCTCTGCCTATGTTCATGTTGTCCTTATGGATGTTGCCACTTCTTAGCTATTTTTAATTCATTCCCCTTTAGTTCAGAGGAGATACTAAAATATAAAATGGCTGCTCAGAAAAGGAGAATATGTTCTAAGCAGAGTTATAACAGGAGGAAGCCTGGTGTCTAAAATCCTAGTAATTAATAGAAAATAAATAGTAAGTGAATTAGGCAAGGAGAGATCCTGAATTCCTCCTGGAAAAGAAGAAATCTATGTTATTCTGTTGTATTTCACTATTCTGAAACCTCTCTAGAACTTGAGAGATCTCCTGAAATTAAAATGCATCAGCCAGAATCCAAATGCTTCAGTATTAAGTTTGAGAGCCATGAGTCTATGTGGTCCTTAGTGAATACCAATAGGTACAGATAAAATTAGAAAATATAATACTCAAAGCATATGAAAGGTGCAATGTATAATATATAGCTCTGCAATCTTAAATTTTAAACATGAAATTAGCTGAACGCAGCAGTGTCATTTTAGCTCCCAGCTGAATTCTCTTCATTCAAAGAAAAAGAAAGCTTGCGAGGCTGGGAAGGGGGTGAGATACACCTCTTTCCAGGTATCTGGGGGAACAGTGTACTCAGGTGAGGTAAGAATCATTTGTACAAATCTCTGTGCCTCTGTGTTCATTGAGGGATATCTTTGTTTCAGTCATGCCCTTTCTTCCGTGGCTTCATGAAAACTTTGCTGCCTATTTGCATGGAACTTGTAGCTGCATGAGAAAAGGTCCTGGATGGAAGAACTACACATATATTGAAAATAGTCATCATGACAGCTACAGCTGTGACAGAGCTGAAGACCGTCTTTAAAGGACCTGGACCCTGGCACCATGGTCAGTATCTCTGGCAAGGCCATTCTAGGGTTATGGTTGTTGCCAACTGCTCTTCAGAGTTGTCTGAGCATTTATGTGTTCTGGTGTTGGGCTAGAAGGACAGAGTTAGACACACGCTCTGTGGAAGTTAGGCTTGAGTATTAAAACTGTAAGTCACAAAGTTGACAACTTGGATCAGAAACTGGTAAGAATTTCCTTAGTAAGTATCAAGGTATTTAAAAGGGGTGGCTAATTTTACATCAAGATTGTAAGCAACATGTCAAGTAAAGCACAAAAAATTTGCTTTGGTAGTTGGAGACCAAACTGTATAGTCAAATAGGAGTTTTGACCCAAAAAGAACTGTGATTGTCTGCCCAAGAACTTAAATAAATCAATTGGTTTCTTCCTTATTTCCTTTTTTCTCAAGTCTTAATACACAGAAAAGGCCAGTGTAGTGCTTTTGAAAGCAACCAAACTTCAGAACAGATGTTTTTGCTGTGGTATTCTGCTCCCTTTGGGTAATAGTACACTGAAGAACTGAGGAATAAAGCAACTTAATGGAGAACAATAGGCCTACTGGTGGGTGATGGGTAGGGAAAGAATATTTTACAGATTTCCTCCTTGCCTGGAATGATGAAGGGCTGGTAAACAGCATTGAAGGGGGGAATGATAGAAGGAAGTAACAAAAGTTATAATCTAACATGCTTGGGTGGAAAAACAAAACTTAGGAGGGTGAAGAGATGGTGTTGAAGATGTTCTCTTTGTTTTCAAAACAGAGAGGATAAGAAGGGTGGCAGGGGAGTAGAGAAGATTATGTGTGATCCATGAATCTGGAAGTCTTTTAAAAAATTTATTAAATTAAGCAATCAAAAAAATCTTATCTAAAAAATAGGTAATCTACATTGAGTATCTTCTGTTTAGTGAGGATACAAATCCATGACCCTCAGGGTATGTAATAAATCCAAATGTTTTCCATGAAACCCGATGTTGCATCTGGGTTCCAGTCTGACTGACAGATATGTAAAATCTCATGAAGACAGACAGCTCCCCACTGGCTCTGCATCTGAGGAAGTTTCCTGTGCACTGTTTTAATTAAGGTTATTTATTTCTTTATGATGATGATTGCATTTTAATTGCTCATGAAGCACCCTGGGGTGGAGGTGGAGGTGCCTTATAAATATTATATGAAAATATGTAAGGGGGAAACGTTACACTTGTAGAAAATAAACCAGCAGCTATATACTTCTGATGGAATCTAAGAATGAAAACAGAAATGCTTCTTTAAACCCTCTCATAGCTTTAGAATAAATAATATCATCTTATCACTCTCCTCCATTTAACATCCGTGACTGGCAGTGTAACTCACAGTCGTGTCCGAGTTGTAGCTACCTGAAAGATATCTGATGTACATCTCCACTTACAGAACTCAGTGGGACTTTTTGCATAGGGTCAGGGTAGACATTCATACTTCCAGTGAAAGCACTGCCTGAATAAATCTCTACTGGAGAAGTAGAATGAGAAAAATAACAAAATAAGGGGAAAAATCCGGTTTTATGACAACTAGTCCCTCAGTTCTTTCTTCTTCAAGTGTTGCTTAGATCTGTGTTTCACAAATTGACAAGATGGAGGAGAGATCCACATTGTACAAAGGTATGCTCTGCTTGTATGGCTTTATATAAGCCTTAGGATTTCTCTTTCTAATTCAAGGAATGATTTTGAGATCAGGAATTTAAGCTCCTTTTTTATATTTCTATATACTGCTCTTTACATGAATAGGCTCTTGCAGTTACAAATTCTTGTGGTAGAAACTTGTGCTATGCCACATTGCAAAATATTTGCCTCCATCTGAAGCTGGATGTTTTTTTCTGTTAACTATTTCTGCAATTTAATTCTTGAATCATGAAAGTGCTTAGGCACGGACAAAAATTTTTTTTTCTTTCTACCCCATATTTACTTTCAATGCTTAATTTATGAATTCAGAAACTGGTATTTTTCAAGATTTTTTTATCCAGCCAAACTGGTCTTTTTTTAACCCTCTTTTAACACTGAAAGTTGTTCCTTACAGAAAAACATAAAACTGAAGGATTTCATTAATCTTGAGTTAATTGAAATTTTTCAACAATTTGGAATTTATTTGAGCATTTCAGGCTTAAATACGCACTTTAATTAGGAAGAGAATTTGCATTTTTTCACACAAACACTGAAAGAGATATATCATTGGGTTTATAAAGAAGAACTTCAGTACTATCTATCAGAGGATACTTTTATTCAGGAGTAAACATAATGTATACCTCTCATTTTCTGCATCTTATTATAAGATTGTCACATACAATAAAGCACAGGAGCCATGTCCAAATTGCAGTTTGTGTAGTGCAACAGTAGAACCTAAAGAGTTCTGGTGCTTTTCACACCTCTTCAGCCACCTAAAAAGTTGATTTAAACAATGTTTATGTTCAAGAATAAGGTACCTTTGCATTAGGAATACGGTACCCTAATTTATGGCAGGATAGTTTAATATAGTATGTATCAATAATACTATGGGTTGATATTAATCCCTTTGGAAACTGGCTGCTTTATAACTTACTTTTTCAGACTTAATTCCCTTCTCTTGAATAATACAGGATTCTGCATGTGAGAATGTCCTGTTGTACCCTTGCTGCTAAAAATAGTATCATTATTAATATGGCTACAGCTTGCTATACATATGTGGGTGGTTTTCATGTGCAGAAATCAAAACCACAACTTCCGAAACATTCTTTAGATCTACTCTGTCTTTATTTTATCTGCCTCTGCTTTATTTTGCTGGCAGTGCATCAGAAAGGATATTCTGCTTGTCCTTTGACAGTAAAGAAACTTGCCAGCCTCTAAAGAAAATAAAAATACAGTGGTGAGGGATGTTTTATGTGCCAAATATCCAGGTTAATAATTCAGTTGCCAGAAATGTAAATGCTGATGTCTCTTCCTTAGCCACTCACTGTTACATGAAATTGTGGTAGAGCCAGCTCTTTACCACTGGAAATTCCCTTCTCTATAGGTTCTGTACTTTGAGGGCTATAGGTTCAGGGCAGCAGAGACTTTGTAAATAATTTCTCCAATCACACTGTGGTTATTCTGTCCTTGCATACATTTCATTTGCATATGAAATCTGACAAAAATTGTCCAATTGTTCCCTCTTTGCTTTCTTTGATCTCTCTTTGCTTTCTTTGATCTCTCTTACCTGCTTCCCTGTTTATCTTTATAGCCCCTCATTTTATTTCTGCCTCTTCCTCTGGTCTCTCTTCATCTTCAATTTCTTCCTGCCCAGTTCCATTTCCATCCCAAATAATGCTGCCTGATGCTCTCCCTACGGTACTCAGACAGCAACAACACACAGAAGCATATATGAGCTAGCTCATTTTGGTACTAATGCACATGGTGTATTTTAAAACTCGAAATTTGTACCTCTGCACATGCAGCCACTGTCAGTATCTGAGCTAGTTCCCAAATGTGCAGGCACAGTGCCTGCATTTTAGGTACACCCTGAGAGTGATGCAGACAAGGTTCAGTGCATTCACTGCCTCTAGTTTTCAGATGCTTAGTTATTGTTTAGAGTAAAAAAGGTACCTAAGTTATTAAGGAGCTACTGGTTTTAATCAGTTACGTACATGCAGGACCTGTTTACTCTGCAGGAGGCTGGTCTTAAACTCTGCAGGAATCATGGCATCTGCAAGGCCCTGACTATGCTTTCCTTGATTGTCTGGATATTTCTAAAGACTGTTCGAAGCATCAAAAAGGGTACAGCTAGAGAAAAATTTTAAGGAGATTTGAGGTTTTTTATTGATTGGCAATTTATGGAAATGGTTCCTGAGCTTGAAAAAGATTAATTCACTAATTATTTTTAATTTATCAGTGATTTAATTTTTTTTTCATTATCACCTCCCTTGCATCTCAAACTAAGTTTAATATTAAAGCATCTTTATTTGATTTATTGGTTTGTGCACCTGCATCATCAAATGTTTCAACATCTCTTTGAGAAGAGTGTTCAGTGTTTGCTGATTAGACAGAGAGAAGGCATTGCTTAGCAGTGGTCAAATCTACAGCAGACTGCATTTCAATGGGAGTGGATGACATGAGCGAAAGTCAACCAGCCAACCACTTTACAAATCTGGAATAAACTGACTCAAAGCAGTCAAGGACAGAGGTGGTGCTGAAAGTAATCTATGCAGTTACTTTACATAACAATGATATGGACACAATATCCAGGGTGGTGGCTCACTCATGACTCTAGACAGAGAATGCAAGATGCTTAGAGAAAAGAAGCCTCCAAAATAGTGTTTTGGTAGATCAGGACATTTCCCTTTAATCACGTTAATCTCCTTGCAGTAGCATGTTACATGTATAGCAGTATGCCATTCCCTTGCTTATTAGCAAATCTCTAACCAAGGACGGCTTAGTTATGTTAATAAACATATTTATCTCTCTTCCTGGTCTTGCTGTTTCTACAGGATTGGAAAAGTTTAGGAATTTGGAACATGCAGAGGATAGGGCAGAATACCAAATATATGGACTGCTAAGTGTCTGAAAGTTTTTTTCCCAAGGAGACAATTTTAAGTCAGTTATGGAAGACTAAGTTTGTGAGATATGTGGGACACCACCAAGTTCCCTAACCCCAGTACCATTTGTTTGCTAGGTGGCATTTGTGCTTGTCTTTGCTCAGATGGAATTGTTCTCTCTATTTTTTCTTAGCCACTATCCCACTCAGGTTTTCAGGATTTTATACAAGTGTATTTTTGTTAATTACTATAATGATTTCATTACGTTGGTAGTAGATCTATTTCGTATTGGAATTCAAGTAACATGTCTTGTAATATATTAGAAATGCCATGGTAAATTACATTAGCTCTAAGTGCATTTAGAAAATGATGATATACTGTGACATTAATTAGAAAGACCTTGAAGGATCAGATGCATACAACATATATGTTCAAGATGGAAATTCTTTTCAAAAAGGATATTTAATCCATTTTAACAGCAGATCAACTCAAAACGAATAGAAAAGGCATATTCTGTCTGTAGAATCAGTACAGAATACATCTGATTACTCAATATTCTTCTAGGTTTTTTAAGATCCACCTGCAGCCATCCACTGAGTGCTCTGGGACTCTTTATGATGGATTAAGAATTGCAATATAAGTTTTGACAAAACTTGTTACAACTGTATTTCCATTTTCTGAAAACTTCCTCAAAAGCTGTAGAAAAGAAGGAGAAAATAGGAGCTGGGAGAAAATTAGTCAATTTAGTGTCCAGGAAGCAACTAACTCTTCAGAGTTGCATGATCATGTTGAGCTAGTGCCATTGTAACTGAAATACTCATAGAGGGAAGGTCAGGATCTGTGTATGTTTTGAAGGGAGAGATTTGTTGTGAGCAATTTAAATAGCAAACAAAATGTAAAGCAAAAATTTTGCAAATGCCAAAACAGCTTTTTTCTTGGGCACACATTTCACTTTCTTCTTGTTAAGTGCTGCATTTAAATGCTCTGAAGTCCATTTTCTCTCATCCATTTTCTTAGCATATGAACATGACTGTTTAAAGAATAAACAAAATCTATTTTAGTTCAATGCATTTAGTTCAAGATTATTTTGGGCTAGCCTTCCTTTTGCTTATTTTTTCTTTTTGTGTCATTGTCCTGTTTTAGTAAGGTCTTTACAAAAGGTAGTATTCTGTTTATAGTCTTCAAGTCTCTGCACTGATATAACTATGTTAAATGCAAGGTAACAAGGAAGCCTGCTCTTACTTAGATTCCAGTTCCAAAAGCAAAAAGATTTTTCTTCTTTTTTTCTCAATCTAAAAGACTTTTCTTCTTTATATCTTTTGTGCTGAAAATTCAGCCTATGGATATTAGAGAAAGATGGGGGAAGGAAAATTTCATAATCACTGACAGTGGTACTTGATGATCTGAAAGGTCTTTTCCAGCCTAAATGATTCAATGATCCTACTAGGAACGTTCTATTCCAATGTGCAGGAGACCTATTCCTAACCTATTTCTAATTGCCCCAAATAAGGATTTTTTATGATAGGCACAACTCACTTTACACAAAAATGTAAGTCTTTCAGAGTCTGCAGATGTTCCTTTCTAAACTTTTGATAAGTAGGTGCAACACATACCTAAGTCATAATGAAGTAATGTTGCCTGGGGGGGAGTGAACAGTGACTGGAGAATGACAGTTACTCATTAAATCTCAAAGATTCTGTAGGAAACCAGACATGAATCTGTTGCCATCATGGTGTTCGTTATAATTTCTGTGTTTTGTTTCTTCAAGTAGTTCCTTGGCTGGAAAAACAAGAGAATTCTGAGTTTCCTGAGTTTTTATTCCAGAAAAGTCCGATACTTTAAATATCTTGTGCATCATATTGTTGTCTATATTTTCATAAGCTGGAAGGTATAATTTTATTTCCAGATGAATTTGGCTGTAATTCTTTTTCAGTGGTTCACAAGTAATTTATTTAGCAGGTTTTGATGAAGAACATTTTCAGTGAAAATATCTGAGTATCTTTTTATTTAGCCTCTGTTTAGGTGAGATCACTTTTGACCATTTAAACTAAAGACCCTGCCAGGCAAAGATGTAGTTGAGATTTCTTGAAGGGTTTGACAATGATGCTTGTTTGAGGTTTTGTCTTTTCCAGCTCTCCTTGCTTCTGCATTGGAATTTCCTTTAGGAAAATCAGATTTCTTTGAGCCAGACAAGTTGTCTTGAGTTCTTGTGCTTGAGGGTATTTTCAGTTTCTGTCTGCTGTGTGACACTGTCACTTTCATTTTCTGATGTTAGACTAATCTGGAGATGTTTTGCTTTTTATGGTTTCTGTTGTATCCTGCCAGTATCTTTTTTTTCAAAAATAAAATTTATAAAAGTAAATTTATGATATACTTAGAGTTGCTATAACAGATTGCTGAAGTTCTTTAGTTGATTTCTGCTGAGATGTTTTCTTAAATAATGAAAATTAAAGTAGCTGTAGTAGCTGAGATATATTGTCATTCTGATACATGATCAAATGGTAGAAATATACTTAAAGTTATTGATTTATATTAGCCACCACAGAACAGGTATTCAATAACAAAACTGTATCTCCTTGAATGCTGAAAATATTTAGCTATATTTTAATTGTGAAACATTCAATATTTGCATGCTTTTCCAGTTCAGTGTAACTTGGCCAGCTAGTTATGTATCCTTTCCAAAATCAAAGATACAGCTATTGATACATCTCTTTATGAATGTTTAGAAATGCAGCCATATGTATGACACACTAAGTGTTACCAGGTTTTTTTTTTAAATCTCTGTAAGGAGCCTGAAGATTTAGGCCTATGTTTTCAATAACTTTAATTGATGTCACTATTTAAAAAATAATAACTATATTACTATATTCAGAACATAATCCCTTTCTATGAATGTTTTTCTTAAGCAAAAAGTACAGTCGATGTATCTGAAATAATGGCAGCTTTGCCTCTCATGACTCTTGGGTAAGAAGATGACACTTTGTAATAATTTTGGAAGAAGCTGTTCTGTTGAGAAACATCACAGTGTATGGAAATGCAGCATGCTGGTATGTGGTGGTGTTAATTGGCATATAACAATGGATGCATTATAAACCTCTTACATTCTTTTTAAGTACAGTCATGCTATGTGTTTGGTGGTGGATGTATTTAGAAGTTTAAATAGACAAGCTTTGAAGAACTTCAAAGTTGTTTTGTTTTGAACCCCATCTAACAATGATGTGTGACTTACCTGAATTAAATTAGCAACTAAGAAAATAGTTTTTTAATCCTACCTTCATTGAAAAGTTTTGTTAGAATTATTTTTGGAATGGCATTTGCCCATGGTGGTTTTGGGAGAAAGACAGAAGCATACTAACTAACAAGGATGATAGTTTTCTTGTTAATTTCTACAAATCACTTTTTAGAATCATTTGGTGTTGATAGTTTTCATTCTGTATCTGCTTGGTTGTTCTGCCATGAAGGGATAAACTTTGGTGAAATTTATATTGTGCAGAATGGATCACACAGTGTAACTTCATGCTTACATGTCCCTCTGTACATTGAATTTCCATAACTCTGCTTCTTAATACAGAACAATATCATTAGTAGAAGCCATGTGTCCTACACAGCTGAAGTGTTATACAGCATCTTAATGCTAGAACAAAGGCTTTGATGGAATTGTTATAAATAAGACTATATTCTTACACAAACCCTGACAATGATGTCTGCTTAATTCCATCAGTCATCAGTTCCAAAATATAGTATGTGCAAGATATATGTTATAAAGGATTTTTAAAAAGAAAACGTTAAAGAAAATGCATGTGTGTGTAAAAAATAATTCTTATTACAGTTAGTGTTGAAGGTGTTGTTATACAAAGCGTTTTCCTTCCAATTCAGTGTAAATGAAGGAACCGTTAATTCACTTTCATTCAACCATAGCAAAAATAGGAAAAGAAGAACAACAAGCCTGGATAAGAATGAGCAGGAACCATTTTGGCTAATGCCTTTTCTTGGGAAATGATAAAACACATGCAGGAGCTAAGACTGACTGGAGAAAGGACAGAAGGAAAAGGAAATACAGAAAAATCAAAACCAAAAAAACTGAAGTCACTATGGCCTTTAAAAAATTAATGGAGAGGCAGTCTTGGGTTGAATACTGGCTGCAGTAAGGCATGTAATTACTCATTGGGGTTCAGGGAAACAGGAGTTTACACTCCTTTGGATACAAATAAGGATAGTACTAAAGGTTTTTTTGCTTCCATTATCAGTCATTCCTCCCCAAGGGACCAATTTGAGAGCTGCCAGATCCTGGTGACTGAGTAGGTATTCCAAGGTCTTTTATTAGTAGCTCAGCTGATCTGGTCATCAACAATAGTAAGGCATAAGAGGACATTCAAAAATTACATGCAAAGTTGTATTGGAAATAGGTGTAACTACTTTCTGGCTTGTTTCCAGGATTAGCTGCTTAGACTGTGGAATCAAAATGAGCATTTGGATGATCTAACACTTCTTACTACAGAGCAGAGATAATAAATCTGCAATTAGTAATTTGCACACTATGTCCATTTGGGAGGCTAGATATTTTGTAGTTAAAACTTGTAGGGAACTTTCTATCTCTTTAGGCTTCTCTGCATTTATTCAGCAAGTAAGGGGTGGGGAAATCAACCCAGTCTTAATTTTCTAGCTTTGCTTTTCAGCTGTCAGAACAAATTACGGTTTTCTCCTACAAACTGAAAAATGCTCACAATATAAATGGATGGATCAGATTTTCTATTCTTGTTAGTGGGTATAATTCAATTGAAATTAATAGAGAGCCATTGAATTTGCCTGAAAGTATCATTACACTCTTAAGTTTTCAATATGCAATTCAGAAATATGATATTACCATTGAGTTCATGTGCATGATCACTTTTATTGGTATCTCTTCCAACTCTTTGCCACCTCATTACTGTAACTGAAACTAAATCTGTCTATAAAAATATTTGTATGGTTAAGATGATAATTTACCAGTTTGAGGAAAGCTTATTGTAGGAAACCCAGTTAAAGTTGAGTGAAGTTTTTATTTTTTATCCTATACTAGCCAACACTCAGAATTTTAATACCTTGAAAATAATGATAATAGAAGATTGAGGCAATCATTGATTGATAGTAAAAACATGGTTTCAATAGTATCAGTTTCCCACAGAAACAAAGGGAGATGGGTTTTGAAAATATGTTCCAGCTTAGCCTTTCAAGTCAGCTTTCCTGTCAACACAGATGACTGCTGAGCTAATCCTGACGTTTCTTTCCCTGGTCAACAAAGCAGCAGAGCTACTGAAAGCTCACTTTGGCTTCACACAGATCAAGCGTACTCTGTAAGTTTTGACATAATAGGAGTTGAAGACAGCATTCTCTGACAGCATTATACTAGCCTAGAGGCAAACACAAACTATTTGCTAGCCAGGTTGCCAGCAAAATGAATAAGATACTTTTTTGGGAAATATTAAAAGCTGTAATATTAAATACCAAGAGGCTGATTTGTTAAAATAAATGGGATATATAAACCAAAATTCACACTTCAGTCACATTGTTTTCACTTCTTCACAAACTACTGCTTTAGGTTTTTTTATCTCTTCAAGTTACAATTTCAGAAAAACTTGAGCTGAAGTAACTTGACAAAAGGTTCCCGAAAGCAAATGTTTGCAAAGTAGAAAGAAATCATTAGATGTTATCTAAGTGCCATCTATGTCTTTCAGTGGCAGCTTCCCCTGGATGCTGTTTCTGCCCTGGCTGTAGGATAAGGACAGTGCCACCATAGTTAATATTTTTTTTGTTTACAGTCTCTTTTGCTTGTATGCACTTCAGTTCTTATATACACTCTTTTGTTCATATTTACTTCAGTGAAGTAAATCCTTTTGAACATGAAAGCTGCAAACAAAGGAAAGGAGAGGATGAAAAATCCTGGAAAAATAATTATAAAGTAGTAGTAGTAGTAGTAGTAGTAAGCATAGAACTGACTGGAGCCCTAAGCTGCAATTCTCAGTAATCCATAGATGCAAGACCATAATTGGAAGAGAGGAAAGTTTGTGCATAATTTTCCCAGCAAACTTTTCTTATTGATGTTGTTGTGTTTGGGGTTTTTTTAATCCAATATTGATAAAATTTGCATGAGTCTGACATTTGCTGCTTATTTTTCCTTATAAAACAGATCAACTATCCATCTGTCTACATGGGAAAGAAATATTGTACAAACCGTGAGCCTGTATCCAGACAGGAAAATAATCACATCCTTTCATCTTCAGTGTACGCAGAGATGTCTGGAGTTGAAACAGAAGAGACAGTGACTAAGTAATTCCTACCTTTCTATTGTTAGGATTCAGACGGCTTGGTCAGCAGTCAACACAAATAAATTCTAGAAGGGAATTACAATCAAGACACTCATGTGTCCAGCCATTCAGCCCAAAAGACATCAAACACTGTTGCTTTCAAGATGTAACTCCAGAAATGATGGGTAATAGAAAACAAGAACTGTAGTGAAGAAATCAAGATGAATATAACTGGCTATTTCAACCTTTATTTTCAGACCTTAGTTTTATTTAAAGACTGTACTAGTTGTGATCTTCTATAATTCAGTTGTTTTCTTTAGAAGGGATTGAGTAGAAATTATTTTTATAGCTTTCTTTAGGTGATTGTGAAAATAATTTGTGATAGAAAAGGACTTTTTTTTTTTTTTGGGTAACCTAATCTTCTGAGGCATTTATAGTGTACTGGACACTGTGGTTTCCTAAGAGTACAAGTGACTAAGAAAATTTCACACTTGGGTAGAAGTTTCTTACTGGCTCAGAAGCATTCTTCAGTGTGTACTGAGACATGCAATGTTTTATTTCTTGTAGTATGTTGCTTTGCCTAGGAAAAAGATACCAGTTGTATGAGAAGTGTCTTGTGGGACAGGATTTGCTGATCCAAGGTAGTACAGGAGTCACAGGTCCTGAAAACTTATTGGTTCACCATGGTTGTTTTTTACAGCTTTGCCAGACTCTGCTTTTGCAATATCTTGTAGCATTAGTAAACATTGTGTGTATACAAGTATTTTAAATATTGGTAAGTGTATGCTATTTATTTGGACATTGTTCAGTATAGTAATTGGACCCTTCTTTAAGATTTGATAACTCAGTGTACTGCCTGTGGTCAAATTGTATCTGAATGTCACGGGTTTTGAATATCCACACCATAGCCTTACCCAAAAGTGCTCGATTCTGCAGAACTAGGAGCCATGGAATCTCTCTTTGTTGGCTTTGGTGGGAGGGTTGAACATCTCTGGCTTAACCACCATTGCCATCATGTTAGTGCCCCTGGTGTGGCTGTACAGTACGAGTCATGGGCAAGGATGAAATAAAGACCTTCAATTTAGGGGCCGAGGAATGGACTCAGTATTTTTTGGTGTCTAAGATCTGAGGGATAGCCTAGAAGGTCTGATGATGTTCCTTCATGTCTTCCTTTTTGTTTTTCTCTTCCATTTCTTCTTCTCCTTCTCATACAGTTTCTTTACACACAATGAAAACCTCTTTGGCTTTTTTTGTGCATTAGGAATGGTGCTCCCCAATTCAGTGCCCCCACTGAGACCTTTCAAAATCACATTGCTGCTTTCTCTCGCTCCTGTTTCCTGCCCCTTTCCCACTGCAGTGGGATGGAGTTGAGAATTGGAGGCAAAAAAGACAAGATCACGCATTGAGATAAGAACATTATACTGAAAACAGCAATGAGATAAGAAAATGAACAGTAAGAGCAACAATATAAATAGCAAAAGTTACAAAAGAGAGTGGTTCACATACAAAATGCTCACTGAGCCTGACCTGACTCAGCTGCAGCCAGAGTCACCCCACTGTTCTCTCCAGCTTGGGACCAGAGCCCTGCTAACCCAGTTCCTTCATCCATCCACATTTTTCTTTACTGTGAAGAACATATTCTCCTTGGAGGAGAGTTCCTTCCCCCCACCCCTGGCAATGCCATGAAGTGGTGCAGAATAGTCTTAAGTGTCCTAGTCATGGCCCACTCCTGGCTACTGCAAAAATTAACCCTGTCCTGGACAGAACCAGGCACTTACATTTGAATATTCTTATGAAGGATGGGAAACCCTTTGAAGCCTTATTTTTCTCTACCTCTACTTTCATTTTCTTTTGAGGTTTTTTATTGTTAAGAAAGGCCCTGTGACAGTCTTTACCTGTCTATGAGGCATAGTAACTTTTTTTTTTTTTAATTCTCTTTCTATAGTATTGGGGTTTTTGGGGATGAAATTCTACACCTGCATGTAACATTGAAAATGAGGATACACCAGTGATTTTGATATTAATATTATATCTTTAATTCTGTATTTCCTTCTTAAAGAAACCTAATGTGTTAGCATGATTTTTAGATACTGGCTGAATACTGAACAAATGTCTTCATTCAGGTCTCCTTGATGACTCCTTCTTTTCTTTTTCTTTTCACCAGGATCTTATAATTTACTCAGAAGTTATCAGTGCATATCAGTAGCTTAAGTTGTTCTTTCCAAGGTGCACTGCCTTGCACTTTTCTATATCCAATTTAATGTGATCATCATCACATCCAATCACTTTGTTGTAATAGGTCCTGGTGGAGCTTTTCAGAATTACTCGCTCAGGGGTTCCTGAGCATTTTCTCCTGCTGCCTTCTCTGTCAGCACAGTAACATGCAGCACTTTAGCAGGAGTTAGGAGATCAATATGATACCCCAATGGGAAAACCTTGTGCAAGCTAATAGAAATAAAACTACTAGGCCTCCACATACATTATTATTAAAACCATATTTCTCTTTTTAAAAAGTCAACTTTTTTTCCTATGGGCTTTTAAATTATGCTTAATGTAACCCTTTATTTTTAGATGAACTTCAGTTGGCAATTCCAAAGGATAAGACACCATGGAAAATTGATGTTTTTCTAAGTGGCAATGTAAAAATCTCTTCCATATGGGGAAGCACTAAAATACAATGATGTATTTGACTAACAAAATGCACTTTCAAGGAGGAAAAAAAACAGAAAATGTTCATAAATTTTAAAAAGCCCTGTGAGAGATGGTTCGAGATTCATCTGTCGCACGGCCATCGCCCAGGACAGAGACTGTGGGACAGAGACTGAGACCCTGAGGTGGGATGCCCGTGATGGAGAGATCCTGGTCCTGGCCTGAGCATTGCCTGCAGGCGCGCCCTGGGATGTCTGCCAAGCATTACAGGCGTGGGTCTGCAGA
>VZTR01010984.1:0-150389 GCA_013400775.1 Chaetops frenatus
TTCCCCCTGCGCGCTCGGGCTGCCTGCGGCTGCCGGAGTGGGGATATCCCACTCCCGTGCCCTTTTTGCGACGGGTTCGTCGTTAAAATATGCGAGCTCCGCCAAAAAGGCGGCAGAGAACCCCCGCCTGTGGAGCGTGTGTTTCGTTTGGGGGAGTGTTCGGGGTGGGGGTTTTTTTTTGTTAATTTCGTGTTAAAGCAGGTACGGCAGAACCCCCGGCGGTGCGGAGCCGGGCCTGGCTGCCCTCCGCAAGGGGAAGCTGCTGCTTCAGCCTTCAGCCCGCGGGGGCGAGCCCTGAGGCTGCCAGCCGAGCTCTGAGCCCTCTGGGAGCGCTCGGCGTTTCTCGTTCGGGCCCGGCAGGCCCCTTTGTGGAGACGCTCCCTCTGCGGGCTCTTCCCGGGGCTGCCTGACAGGCCGGCCGGCTGGCTGGCTGGAGGAAGCACTGCTCCTTTGGGCCAAATTCCAAGCTTTAACCGTGAAAATGGCCGTATTAACGTTTTTATAAATGTCACGGTTGATGCAGGCGCTGGAGCACGTCGCCGTGGGAGGTTCGGATGTCCCAACGCTGGAAGTGCTCCAGGCCAGGCTGGATGAGGCCTAGTGGGAGGTGTCCCTGGCATGGCAGGGGGGTTTGGCACTGCATCTTTAACCAATCTCCTCCAGCCCCTTAACGTCCTTATTCTATGTATGGGGAAAAGAAAGGGTTTATTATGTTGATAGGTGGTGGTTCTATCAGGAACGTGAACGTAGTGCTAGAGATGCCGTACTTGGTTGTTGAATATTACCATGGCTTGGCCATGCAGCTGTTCTGGTGGGAGGTGGTAACATGTATTTTTGGCCTAGCTTAGGCTGAATTGGTAATCAGGATAAGAATGATGAGATTACTCACAAGTTAGAATTTCTTAAAAGGTCTATAAAAATATCTGAGCTTTAGTACAACCTCTTTTATTAAATCTTGTTTATGTTTTCTAGCTACTTCTTATACACAACCAGCATTTGCTCTGTTTGTGTAGCCCTAGCTGGGTAGGTTTTACCAGCTAAGTAAAACTGGTGTTTGTGCTTTGGGCTTCTAAATAGTGCTAAAGCTCTGCAGTTCCCAAGGCTTTTCAGGTTTATGATTGCTTAAGTATTTTTTGGAGAATGTGAATAATTTCTAGCAGCTTGCAGAATTTAATCCACACACCTCTTCCAATAAAGGAATTTTGTGAGTTTTTGGTACATCTGTTCATTCAATTAATGAAGAAATCTTGAACTTTTTTTGCGTTGTAAGAACAGTGTGACCAGCGTGCTCTTAATTTGGTGGCTGACAGCAGCTTAAGAATTAATAATGCACAAACTATTGTCTCCTCTGTAGTATTCAGTCCTAAGGTAGTACTCCTGTTCAGGAGATAACCTGAAATCCATATGCCAAAGATGTAGAAGGGCAATGATCCTTAATAATACATTTGCAGTTTTACTGCAAATTTCATGTTTATCCAGTCTTGGGCTGAATAGAATCCACAAATGCTGACGCTGCAGGTAACATGGTACTCATAATGTCTCGGTCATGTGTTCTGCTGTCATGCCCTCTCTGGGTTTGCCTGGTGTTGGTAAATCCCTGAAGGGCTGTTCAGTGAGCTCTGGGTAAGGGTCAGAGGGATCTGTTATGATAAGGCAATTTTATTTAAAGAAACTTGAACATCAGCCCACCTCCTGAGAGCAGTGCAGCAAAGGACTGTGTTGTAGAGCTTGTTTCTGGCTGTGTCTGTGGGTGCTTGTGCAGTGCTGCTCACCAGGGAGAGTCTCTCAGATATTTCCAACTGTTTTTCAAGATCCACATGAATTTACTTGGCAAGTAAATGGTGGCAGCAAGAAAACAGTAACTTTACATACTCATCCAAATGCTTATTTAAGTTGATTTTGCAATGTGCCCTTGGTGCTAGCTGCTGTTGAGCCAAAGATTTTGAGCCCAGGACTCTGGGAGGGTCACTCCCAGCTCACATATGTGTACTGGCTTGTGCTTTAGCTCTGCTGCAAAGGACAAATTTTCTCTTGACCCTGAATTCTAAAAGCTTTTCTAGTCACTGAGTGCTCTACCTGGTTCTTGCTACCATCAGGCTACAAGTAAGGTACCCTTACAAGTAAATACTAGTTTTCTTCAACTCTTTGCAGAAATGGCTCAAGAAGAGATGGAAGTTGATCTCCAGCCAGTGGCTGGTTACTCAGTGGAGACCCTCGGGACACCTGGCCCGGAGCCCTCCGGTCACGCAGCGCTCTCATCCCACATTCCTGTGCTCGGGGAAGGGGGAGGCAGCGCTGCAGCCCTTCCTGCTGATGATGCTGTTGTCACACCCAACGCTGGGAGCCCAACGAGGGAAGCAGCTGCAGAGCCTGACCCGCAGCCGAGTCCTGCCGTGACCCCCAGTGGGCAGCAGAGGCTACAAGGGGCCTTTGATCTGTACCAACCACTGCCTGTGCCACAGCTCACGCAGCATCCACAAGCGAGGAGAGCTCGCAGGCAGCAGAGAGTTGGTGGTTCCCAGAGGACAATCAGTGCCAGGTAAAGCAGAAATGAAATTGGGTCTGAACTGCCCAACGATCAAGTCCAGCATCAGTTCAAAACTGCCTTGCTTCCTGGATTACAGAGCCCAGCCCAGCCTAGGTGTGTGGCTGGGATCAGATCCAGGGTACCTCACTTACCTTTTAAGCTCAGTAATATAGCACAGTCTCTTCTGGCAGGTTCTTTACCCTTGTTAAGTGAATCCCCCTGTTTCATGTGTTGGCAGGGGTGTTGCTGACTTCTGAGCCCTTCTACATTTTGAATTTTGCTAGCAGAGCTTCAGCTGCTGCTGTCCCCTCTCTACAGCCAGATTCCTGTCCATGATTCCTGCAGCAGGGCTGACTCTCGGCAGTTCCAGCCAGCATTTAGCTCAGTGGAGCTTGTGCTCTGATTTGCATTTCACCTTTGATTAGGGGACTGCCTGATTACATTTTCTGGTGACAGTTGCTGCAGAAACTTTCACAAACATACAAACTGATATTTTTCTGTAGGGCTTTTTTAGTTGGTTTTTGGGGTTTTTTTTCTTACTTTCAAACAAAATAAAAAATTCTCTCTATTTAATTCTATTTGTGATGGGATTAAAGGGGGATAAGTGGGGATGCTTTCCAGCTGAAAAGAAATCACAATTTTTAGTTTATTTGGTTTTTGTCTCATCATTCTAGCTTTTGTACATGCCAAGGGTGAAATTATAATTAACTGAAGCATTGCTTTTAAATTCAGTGAGACCCAAGAGTGCCTCTTCTCCCAGTTGATTAAACATAACAGTATTGTTTGCCCTCGGATTGCCTGTGAAGGTCACTGTAGTTGTGAGGGCTGGAAGGCAACCTGAGAAACTCCTTTGAATCTAAAGGATAATTGAGATGATAGCTGAACTGATGGGGGGAGAGGGGGAGGATGTTTTTATCTAGGGATGAAGTTCCAGTAAAAGAGAAGAGAGAAAGTAGAAAGACTAAGCACAAAGTAGTCAGTGGAATGAGGCTCTGATCCAAGTGGTGGGCATTTCTCAGTACCAGTGGCTCCAGGAGCCAGAGCTGAGTTAGGGTTGGAGAGGCAGATTAGGAGTTTCCTTAGGCTTATTAGTGAATGATACTACTGTGCTTTTTTCCTCTCCAGCCCCACCATCCCCTTCTCCCCCAAAAGAAGGCAGTATCATTGTTGTAATGAGAAGATTTTCTTTGAACTGAGCAAAATGAATTGTTGATCCTGCTGATTGTTCACAAAGTGGGCTATCCCATGTTATTGCCCCCCTACCAGAGAAGGCCTGACTTGGTAACAGCGACACCTTCCTGCTGCAGTCAGAGCCTGGGAATTTTCCTGGAAACATTAATGGAGAAACATGGTGAGTCTTCAGCTTACCTGAAATGACTGTGGCTTTTGTTTCTTGCTTTTCTGGACTCAGGGCAGCACTGGACCATTATTTTCAACTCAGCAGGACCCAAGAGCCATCTGCAGCACCAGTTGCACACCTGGAGTTCCCCCATATTGCGAGGGATACCCAGGAACAGCGCCCAGATGGGATAATAGTAGTGAGTGACTCTGACAGCAGCACTGAGGAGGAGGAGGAGGAAGCAGTGGAGGCAGCAGCACCACTGTTACCATCAGCCCAGGAGACACCTCCAGCAGCGAGCTCAGGAGGTTTGTGCTGTATTGGAGCTGTGTAGAGACTGATTTCAGACACTTTTCTTGCTGTTTGAAAACTCAGCAGGGAAATTCTTTTGAGCTTCTCAACAGACGGTGCTCAGAGATCGTTGTGCCCACAGCTGACAGGAGCAGGCTGCTGCCACACGGCTTCCTGGCAAGCAGCTCCTAAGAGCAGCAGCAGCAATGAGTGATTGCTACCATACTGTTAAATACCATCTTTTTGCTGTTTGCAGACTGCTACTTATTCTCAACATTTCCAGGATTATTTGTGACTTAAATTTAGAGATTATTACTTGCCATGCTTCCACTGTTATGTATTATCAGGGAGTGCTATTGGAGACATTAGGTCACAGCTTGGACATCAGCAAGTGCTTTCAGAGAAGGATCTGATTCATTATTTAATTATTTGAGATTTCAATCTACTTCTGTTCAGTTTTCATTCCTGTAACTTATGGCATGTAGCTGAGGAGATGGAGGTGCTTTTTGTTTTTCTTTCCTCATCTCTTCCTGTCTCACAATTCTTTATCTAAACTCATGTTCACAGGCTGACACACACTTCAGTGACATTGTTTGTGATGAACATGCACACTTTATGTAAGAGTGACAAATAGTTAACTTGCTAGTCAAGATTATTGATGCCCAGAGAATACAAGAACAAGGATATCTTTTTACTTGAGTCTCTCTGGAATGTCTTTAAGATTCACTCTCTGCCCTCAGTTTTGGTTTTGATTGACCAGCCCAACTTGTTACCTTTTTTTCAAAAAGTACATTTATGGGGTGTCTTTTGAACAGATCTATTCTGCTTGCTCTGGGCTAGTTTTACACATGACAGGAGCTCAAGCTGTTGAGTGCTGTATATTATTGTGTGAACATATGCTCTCTGTTGGATTTTCTGGAATTCCCTTGTTGCTTATGTAAGCCAGTGGCTCCTCTTACAGCCCAGAACCACAGAGGCTGAAAACTTTATTTACATTAGCCAGGGTTAGGTGATACTTCCACTGGATGGAGAATATCTGCCTTGATTACTAAATGTGATTAATAACTCTTGTTTTGTCAGGAGCTAGAGGGGAGGCAGTGATTTCTGCTCCTTTTTTACTGTGTTAGTGATGGTGATCCCCACGTAGCAATTCAGTGTGCCTGTGCCTCAACAGATGGGCTGACAGAGGCCCACCACAAAAGCATAGGGAGAATACCAGCAGACTTGGTAGTTCAGACAATTACCAGCTGGAAAACTGCTGAAGTCAGAGTGAATGGGCAGCCAGCATACGGGAAATGCTTTCTTGGCACATGAAATATGCATGCATAGATCCCTTGGCAAAGCAACTTCTGATGTTGGTGTCTGTCTTTCTCAGGGCATAATGATGCAGGGATATAACCTTACA
Organism: Chaetops frenatus; assembly: GCA_013400775.1. Lineage (NCBI taxonomy): Eukaryota > Metazoa > Chordata > Aves > Passeriformes > Picathartidae > Chaetops > Chaetops frenatus. The sequence goes on from VZTR01010984.1 coordinate 5,563, forward strand.
TCAGACTAGCTATAGACCAGGTCTGTTTGTTTTGTGCAGATCAGAAAATTCTGATAACAATTGGTCTCCTTAAAAGACCTCTCCTTTTTCACTGAAATTCTGGTGCTTTTCATAAAAGAAAACATAAAATTCTTCAGCACTGCTGTTGATGTATAGAAGGCCATGTGCACAGACTGTGTCCAGGGCACTGATCTGAGGCTTTGTAAGTAACCTGTGCTGTGTCACTACTTAACTTGTGCCCTGATGATTTCAGATCAAAGCAGGAAAACTCCTTTTCCCTCCATTATGAATCAGGTTATTTAAGCAATGCTTTCTTTAGTTTCCAGTCAGGTCCAAGCAGAGCCACCTCAAGCTTTGTCTCAAGTTTCTGCAGAACATGAAAGTCATGGAGATGAAGCTGAAGTCCAGCAAAAGCAAGTAAGGTGAACTAAATGCTTTTGGAGACAGATTATATATGATAAATGCTGCATTTCATTAAACAATTGTGTTGGTTTTTTTAATTTTTAATCCTAGACAACTCCACTAAAGAACCTGGAGGTGTCAGTTCCTGTTGCACCTCGGGATGAGGAGGAAGGAGATACCTGTGCAATCTGCTTTGAGCAGTGGACCAACGCTGGGGACCACCGTCTGTCTGCTCTGCGCTGTGGGCACCTCTTTGGCTACACGTGCATTGAGAAGTGGCTCAAGGGACAGGCAGGGAAGTGCCCTCAGGTAAAATGGGTGCTATTGTACACTGGAAAGCACGTGAAGTACTTACTGTGGGTGCCTAACTTGTGCCTCAGATGTGATCACTGTAAGTGCTACAACTGGTTGCTGCACGAAGCTGCTGTCAGAAATAACAAACCCCACCATTATTTTGATGTTATTAGGCTAGTGACAACTAGCAGTACTTTAAAGGATGGGTTATGACTTGGATCTTTTCCCTGAAGTAGAATATTTGTGAATAGCAGATGCAAAAGTTTGAGAGTTCGAGTACTAGACTTGGAAATGGTAAGGTTTTCTTTCTATGGTTAATACTGATCTCCTTCGATGAGGTCTGCACTTCTCTGTGATGTGTTTCCATTCCTTATTCCTTTTTTCCATGAAGGAATGTTGACAAAAAATAGGTCAATAAGTACCTTGTAAATAGGATACAGTTCTGCTGCTTTCTGAGTTGGTGGCTGGAAGCCCAGGGTTTCTTTGGCTTTGTCATTTTGAGAGCTTCTGTATTCTTGCTTGACTTTGCAGGATTCCCTCCTCTCAACAAGAAACTTCCTCTTGACATATGCTGTGACTAAACCTAAAGAATCCCTGTTGCCATAGCAAAGGCCCGAAGTTGATTTCTCTTACCCCTGTCAATTCTGTGTAAGCTTTTCTTCCCCCACTTCAGGCCTAGACAGATTTCTGAGAGACCTGTCTGGCATTTTTACTCTTTGGAATTTTGTGACTGCTTTCTTCTTGTACACTAACATCTCAAGGGTTGCTTGCTCTCCTTTTCTTTTCATATGATATCAATACTAAAAAGTTCCTGGGAGAACTTGCTCTGGAGAGAACCTTGAAGCTAAATCATCTTCCCTTCATTTTCAGTTGCTGTCCTTTGCCACTGGGCCTTCTCTGGTTGAATAGCCCAGAGCTGCTGTGCATGGTCTGTATACTAAGTGGCTTGAGTGCAAGTTACTGTGAAATTGCAGCATTCCTGATCCTGCCAGTGGCAGCTGCTGGCTGCCAGGAAAACTGTCTTAGCCATTTACTGCTTTGCAAGGCAGTTCTTTACCAGGGGAGGGAGATTGTCTGCTCTGGAACTATTGCTTGTGATATCTTTGTGCTACTAAGTAAGAGAGAAGTCTGCATTTTAAGCACACACAGTAATTTAATGTTTAGCAGAGGTTACTCGAGCTGAATATTCACTGTCTCTTTTCTCATCAACAAGGAATAGTTACAAAACAAACTTGGAAGAAATTGCTGCATCTGCAAGTTCTAACTTGCTTTCTTTTTAAGGTGAATATAAAGTACTAAATGGCTGCAGATAGATGCACAAAATCATTGAAAGGTCTGGCTCCCTGTGCATTCCTGAAATCAGTGAGGTGTCAGTGTTTCATACAAACCTGGAACACTTTTATAGATTTGAGCCTGTAGCATTTGTTTAAAGGAATATAGTGCAGAAATAAGAGTTGGGAATTTACTCAGGGGTTCCTCAATCCTTGTCTGTTGGCCAAGCATCAAGTCTTGGTGTTTTCAAATGCAAGGTTGGGCTGGTGTTTTGTTTTAGATCTTCTTGTTTTCCCTTCTTTGTCTGATTGGGGGTTTTTTATCCCTGTAATACACCTGACCATGCTGCCTTGCTGGTGCATTAGCTGAATACATTTAGTAGGAAGCAAGGAGATGGATTATTAAAGGTGCAATAGAATATGCAGCTTACACTGTTGTTGTAGCCCTGGTCAGAGCTCTGGCGTCTGTGTGAGGGAGCATCTTGCAAACATGCTGTGTAAGTGTTTGTGGCTTTGTTTTCCAGCAGACAACCCCTTCCTTCAGAACTAAATTAAACAATACCTAGGGACTCCTAGGGATGCATAGTTTGGATAGTTAAATTCCTGTAGATGAACTGAGCTTGTGTTTGATTTCAGTGCAATAAGAAGGCCAAGCGTTCCGACATCGTGATCCTGTACGCCCGCACGTTGAAGGCGCTGGACACCAGCGAGCAGGAGCGCATGAGAAGGTACAGAGGCTCCATGCAGAGACACCTGGCACTGAAAGCTGCACTCTGGCTTCTACTTCATGCTTCCATTTCCTGAATTGCCTAAAGCAATTTGTGTATTCCCTTGGGATTTATCAGGAGTGCAGCTACCTTAAAGAACCAAGGCCTTGCTGTGTTGCAGATCTTAATTTTCTTTTGGAACAGAATTCTTGAGTTTGCATTTTGTGGCCCTGAAACAGCAAAGGCTGCCTTGTGCTGTATCCTGAAATGTTATCATGGGAGAACATGCAGAGTTGATGCCAAAAACCTGTATATTGCTAATTCATCATTAGATGGGAAAAGCAAGGCATAGTTAGGAATGCAAGGAGGGTGAATAGCTGACCTTTTCTGCATGCATTAAACAGAGTAATACCTCATATGAATCACTTTCCATCTTGCTTTGTCAAACTCTTCATGTAGCTTTGCTTGCAAAAGGTCAGCAAGCATTACTGTGACTGCACTTCCTTTTCCAACTTAAATGTAGACTTTGTATTGAAAAAGGGAAAAGCAGGTATGAAAATGGGGACTCATTTTTTTTTCAGTAAGATGCTGTCACAGATACTATTCTGAAATTAAAAGGCTGCAGATATCTGAGTTCTTCTGAGTCTTGTGTTGAATAGAATTTAATTGAGGTTTCTTCACATGTCTACAACTATACCACTGTTCCTTCAAGTCAGTCTTTCAACAGAAACCTCACTATCCTGGTAATTACAGATCAGACATGATTGAGGAGTAACAGTCATGAGGGGAAGAATCTCTCCTCTCCAGATTGCCACAGCCTGATGGTGTTTGAAGTGTACCTTTAGAAAGCTCATGCTTCTTTTACTGGATTATCACAAAAATAAACTATATATAATATTTTTTTCAGAAGACATTTGTGTGTGTAAATCTTATCTCCCACAAAGGGGTAGTTGTCTGACTTCTCTTTGTGTCTCAGAATGTTACTGCAGCCATTCCCCACATGCCCTGCTCTGCCTCCTGTTTTTCTTGTAAGGCAGGGAGCAGTGACTGCCTTGTGGATCCATGGAGCTGCTGGCAGTGGCTACCTTGTGTAGCATAGATGTATGTGCATGCATCAGTATTGTTTGCACGTAATCTTAAATTAGGTATAAGATCATGGGGTTTGTTTGTCACATTCAAAAAAACCCAACAGCCTTCAGGCTTTGGGTACTGATATAAAGAATGTGTTTGTGATGGTTGAATAGGCGTTTCAGCTGTTTCTTCTGCAGGAAAAAAAAATCACGTCAAAAAGCTGTAAGGAAATGACAGAATTCTGTGTTTTGGAACATGCAAGGCTAGGTCTGTGCATTTTTAAAATACTTAGGCAAGCTAGAGCTCCCTGCACATGAACGACAGAAATTACTGGAATATTGTAGCTTTTGAAGTACAGAATGCAGTGGGCAACATAGACCAAGTGTACAGCTAATTTTAAGGAGTGTTGGTGTTTCTTTCCCCACTTTAGCTATTCCTTCATGTAAGCCTGTATGAAAGAGAAATAAATTCAAGTAATTTATCAAAAGTGCTGCTGCTAAATGGTGTGTATGAACTTATGGGCTGAAGGTGAGGTCATAAGTGGGGCTTCTTTATGGGCATTCACAGAGAATTTATCTGTATTGTTTTTTTTCTGGTACAGATATATTTTCCTAAAATACAGAATTAGCTACTGATAGTACAGGCAAGCTTGAAGGTCTTGCTGTTATATAGTTATGGTATGATGTGCTATGTTACTGACAGTGTATTGCATGGACATGATGGTATAGAATTTGCTTAAGTGTTTCTGTAGGGGAAAGAAAAGCGATTTCTCTTTCTCTACTAAATTAGTCCTTTTGGAGAGAGTTAGGAGAAAGGTTGTTGGAACAATACTTGAAGTGAGTCATTCAGAACAATTGCATAACTGAGTATCCCAAGGTGATTGTACTGAGTTAGTGCAGTACCAGGTTTTTTGTTACTTGTGAATTTGCCTGAACAGGACTTGTGGTGGGATGAAGTCAGAGGGCAGGAATTGACAGCCCAGAAAAACATCTTAGATAAGACCTAGTCCTAAGGATTGCTCTGCTCTCCTTCCTCCAGCTCTTTAGAAAAGGAGCAAATGTTACGGAGACAGGCAGAGCTGGAATCTGCACAGAGCCGTCTCCAGCTCCAGGTTCTGACAGATGAGTGCAGCAAACTCCGCAAGCAAGTTCAGGTGAGTCTCATGCTACAGGTACACTGAGCATTTATTTCTCTTCAACCTGTCTTTTCCATGTTCCCTTAGAGGAGACAAGATGGGATTCCAGTTTAGATTTAGTAAACTCAAGTGGTGAATGATCCGAAACTGGTGAAAACAAACCATGCTGGAACATTCATGTGTGCTACAAAAACACTGAGTTTTCTTTTCTTCTGCTTTTAAGACTTAATTGAACATGCAGGCCAGCAGTAGAGTTGTTTGGCTGCTGATGTTGCAAGTTCCCCCTCAGGTTTTTGTGGTGCCTGGAAAGGCATGGTAATAAAGAACCAGACTTAACTCTCCTTGTCTCTCTTGTAGTTTCATCAAAATAAGCTTTGGAAATCTCTGTAGTAAACCTATAATATGACCTATTATCTCTAGTTAGTCAAGAGCCTTTGAGAAGCAGTTTGTGAAGAGGCATGGCTACTTGCAAAATCAAAAGAAAAGGAAAAACCCTAGGGGTCTGGGTTTTTTTGAAGGTTAGTCAACATTCCAGTTTAACAGCATCTGGTAGCCTGGGACCTGGCCTGTCAACAGGGGAGGCTGTACACGGGCTGAGCAGCTGCTGAGAGTCACCTCTTAGAACACAAATTACTGGCTATAAATGATGGCTTGTTAAATGACTGCTTCCTTCTGGCTTATGCAATACTGAGGTATTTTGTAACCCATCCCAGCTGCTTTTGCAGGATTCCTATAAGTTATGGACTCTGCCAGTGCTCCCAACTGTGTATTAGCTGGCATACTCCAGCAGTACTAGGTTTTCCAAGAGCCTATTTCATTGCCAGTGTGCTACCTTTTGTATGAGGCAGATGATATCCTCTCACTGTCTACCAGCCTGCTTAATTTTAGTCTTTTCTTTATTCCTGGATTTTTTTATAGCCTTGGCTATTCATATCTGTACACTGAACAACATCCTCTTTGCTGAAGTCTTCCTGTGTGACGTAAGATAAGGCTTTATAAATTTCCCAAATTCCTGCATGAAGCCATATGCTCATCATCACTAATAAAAAAATTGGTCCTCTTCAAACTTTGGCTTAAGAAAAATGCAAATAAGATAGAACTGCAGGTCCATAATGTTCTCCTGCAATTCATTTGGTGTTAAATGATGGAGTATCCAGTCTAACTGAATTGAAGTCACATGTTATAAAGATTAAGTACTCTGTGTTCTTTAAGCTCTGTTTCAGTATTTATACTGCATTCATCATTGTCCTGTAGTGGTTAATGCAAATGCTGGAAGCAATTTTAAGATGCTTGTTTATACTATGAATAAACTGAAAGTAAAACAATATACAGGGGAGCAAAAAAAAGTCAGCAGGAAGTCTGCAGTAAGCCTTTAACTTGTTTGATTACATTTTGAGCAGATGCCTAATGAGTTCCTTGTTTTATGAGAAGTCATATAGTAAAGCAACTACTTGCATAGAAGCATTTAGGTTGTGAGGATTCTAGCCCAGCCCTGGCTGGGTGATTGCAGTGTAGGGTTGGGTTGTTCAGGGTTTTTTTTTGCTAATGCTCTTGAGCTGTGCCCAGCAGCAGTCATGGCACTAGTTATGACCTTTTGGTAGGTTTGTATGCATTTTTCTGTGCTCTTACCCATTAACAGTCTTGTTCATTGTACCTTGTTATTGAAGTATGTAATGTTATTGAGACTAGGAAATTGATGTTTTTTAAGTTTTTAGCTGTATGAAAATACATGAGAAAAGGAACTTGAAGATGATGAGAGTTCTGGAAGAAAGCCCTCAGGAGTGGGGGCTGTGCTGAGCTGTGTCCTGCCCACCACATGGAGGTTCAGGCTTATCTTTTGTAACCAATGTTGCTGACACCTGACTTTAACCTAATGTTTTTCCTTTGGGAGCAGAAAGAACTTGGGAATGAGTTGTGAGCTACTACAGTATTCCTCCTGAATCTGCCAGCATTTTCAGTAAAAGTAGCTAATGATAAACAAACCATCTCTGCCTTCTGGTATTAATACCACCAATCAGCTGGGCTAGATGTGATTTTTGCACATGGGAAGCAGTAGCTCTGTTTGGGTATGGAGCAGGAAAAGGAGGACTGTCAGGGAAATTACAGGAGACTGCACGCTGTGCTGGAGAAGAAAGCAAATGTAATTGTGACCCTTACAGAGATCAGTTTATATTGCCTGATATAATGGAAAAGCTTTTTTAAAATAGGATTTTCAGAGCATCTAAAAAAAATTGAATGGCAAAATATCGATAAAAACTTCTGTATCCAATACCTCTAGAAAAAACATTAGGTTAATTGTTTTATTGAATAAAAGTTGTTTATCTTTGTGATCTCTGTGTTCACCTCCAGTTGATGTTCAGTGAAGTGAAAGCTGATATTTTATTGCTGTTGTTTATAGTGAAGCCAGTTAAAAATGCTCCATGTCCTTTAGCCTCAGTTTGAACCCAAACCCCAAAGGGAGGTGGAAGGTGGAATGTCTGCAGTATTGCACCACAGCTTGAGGTTGTCCTGTGTTTCTGTATTAAAGGCAGGGCTGGGGCTGTGCAGTGCAAGGTGGCAGGTGTGGCTTCCCTAAGAGCTCTGTGGGAAACAGCCAGAGAGTGACAGTCATTGGTACCTGCCTTTGTCATGAAAGCTTCGTATCAGCTATTAGCACCATAACCTATACTCAAAACCGTTCTGAATTTATTGTAGCTGATGTTTTTCCTTTCCTATTCATTGTCCTCTTCTGCTTCTCCTTCTCCTGCATGCTCCTCAGGAAGACTTTTGCTATACAGCCCATTCTTTCCCCCTGGTGTGACTGTGTTCATTCTCACTGCAAAGGTGAGCTGAAATCTAGAGACAGTCATAGCATGTGCAGAGAGAGGAGTCTGCTCTCAAGGCCTTTAGTTGAGACCAGGCATCAGGAAAACTCTGCAAAGCATCTTAAAGGAAAGTATAGGCTTTTACATAATGAACAGAATGTTCTTTTGAGCACAATTAGTGGAATTTGTCTGCAGTGCAACGTTGTTAATCACCTTGCTAATGTGCCTCCAGTCAGACTTCCTGGTTCTGCTGGGTTTGCCCATTGTGTTTAAATGTAAACATTGTACTAATAGTCCTTGTGATTTTAATTGCCTGGTTTCCTTTTTAATAACTTGTGTGAAAGTTGAATGTTGAGTGCAGGTGACAAGGAGAGTTTTGTAAGGTCCCCAGAGCAACAAATAATTTTAATCTCTTCTGATCCCCAGTGGTCGTGGTCTCCCCCTCTCACCTATTAGAAATAATGAGTTTATTACATTTTTGATTAAAAGTTCCTTTCTTCTAAGTTACCCGTGTTTTCACTGACTGCTTACTCTAAGCCTGAAGCTACAGCTTTCATCATAAGCATCCTGGCAACCCTCACACCCTCTCTTCCTTGCCCATGTTGTTTTGTCTTTTCTTGCTCTAATGGGATCATCTGGAGTTTCCAGCTTCCTTTTTTTTTTTTTTTTTAATTTTTATATTCCCTTGGGGCATTTGCAATGTGCTTGATGCCAAAGACATCAGACCTCTGTAAAGTGTCAGAACTGCTCTCCTCTTGAGCAGCTTCCATAAGTTATAGGCCTTGATAACTGTTAATGTAGAGCTTGAACTTTGATCTTGCCTTTTTGAAAACTGCTGCCTTTGCTTCGATGCAGGTTAAGTGGCGGTGCCTGGTTCAGTATTGAGGCTGCCTTGCAATTACTGATATATTCATAATCTCACTCTTGTGACCCTTAATTGTTTAAAGATTACATAGTATTTGAAGCAGAACCTGCGTTGCTCAGACAACAGAAAGCAAGTAGCAATTTTCCTTCAGTATACCTTCCCCCTTAAGTATCGCTGAGATTCTGTATTGTCTGGTTTTGACCTTGGATTACAAGATGGTAAAAATACTTTTTGGGAAGGGACACTTCTAGTTGACTTACAATATGCTGGTGCCACTACCTGCATTCCCACTTCACCCCTGATGATCTTAGCAGAAAAAGGAATTCAAGGAGTACCTTGTTACTCATAGAAGCTGTTCTTGGCCATGCCTTTGCTGAGTATCCTTGAGCATTCATCAATTGAGGTGGAGGAAAAGAGGAGAGGAGGTGTTAGAAAACAGAGCTGGAGCTCTTGAGAGTTGTGTCGTTCCTGGAATTTGCTGTACAGGGTTTACAAGAACAGGGTCATCGTCATTAAATAGACCGACTTGTTTCCTGCAACGCCCTTGATGTTGAATCTTGGGCTTTTATTTTTTTATGGGGTATTCTGGAAATTCTGGAAAATGGTTTTAATTGACTTTCTCTTGTGGTTTAGGGGCACATAATACTTGGCAGTTCATTCTCTTCTAAACAGCATTGATCTGGTAATAATTGTTACTGGCTTTTATGTGTTGCCCAAGAGTCCTTTCTTTCACAGGGTATAATACATACAATAACAGACTTTGAGTACATTCTGCCAGTATTTATACAGCATTTGAATGCGTCTGTTGCTCACTGTCATAGGCCATGGACTTAGAAATGTAGCACTTCAGAAATAGCATGGAAATAGGACTGTATTTCCCTCTTTTATCTGAGAAAAAGTACAGTTGGAGCACCTGAAGCAGAGAGCACAGGAGGTTACACTGCTGGTGATGCATTAAAGCTCTTTGGGTTTTTCTTTGCAGGAGCTGAAGGCTCTGGTGGCCCAGTACAATGTGAGCACTTCACAGCAACCTGGCAGCTCCCGTACCTGTGTCCCAGGCAGCCTCCCCTGCAGCCAAAGCCAGCGCAAGTACCACCTGGAAAAGGTTTTTCCAGTGTCTCAGACTGGGAACTGCAGAGTAATGGCATACTGTGACTCACTGAACTGCCTTGTGGTATCACAGCCTTCTCCACAGTCTACTTTTATTCCTGGTAATTAAGCAAGTCAACATTTGGGGGTTCAGAAGTAAAAGCTGATGTCGTTTCTACTTTGTCCCTGCATCTCTGCTTGGCCTTTGCATGTGCCTTGTAAACTGAGAATACTCATAAGACTCCCCATAGTTCATCTGGCCCGTGCACTGGTAGCTTCTGCCTAGCAAAGGAGCTTGTTTTCCCTGGCACGCCTATGGCAGAGTCCTAGCAGAGGGTCTCCACTCTCCTGCTGGAATGCCACATCCACAAGAAGATAAAAAGTGTGTCTGGTAATCCTTGCAGAGGTGGACCTTCTGAAAGAACAAGGGGCGAGGCAGAGGGCCCTGCAGAGAAATTTCCAGTGGTTAAGTGAGAAACACTGCTTCCCAAGTTGTAGGTGGATTGATGCACATGCAGCTGATATGTCAGTACTTTTAAAACAAAACAAAAATTTAAAATCAAACAAACAAACAAAAAAAACCCAACCACAAACCCACCTCCTTTTAATATGAATGCCTGAAATGCTGTTCCCTAATGAGAAAATAGGAAGCCAAGAAGTCACAGGCAGCCCTGGCTTTGTCTCGCTGTTATGTCCAGGGGCCAGTGACCTGACATCTGGACCAGTGCCAGTGGCTTTTTCAGTGCAGTACATGTGGCATTAGGAGTCTGAGAGTGCTTATTTGCAAAATGCTTTCTGACTGATGAAACTTACTTTATTTGCTTAATGGGTCTGAGGTTAATGTGCCTTATCTAGGCATAACAAAGTGGTTTTCTGCATTTAACTGGTCTCATTTTTCTGGCATTTGTAGCCAGGGACTGAATCTCTGAATGGAGGCTTTGTGGTGACTCTTGTAGCACACAGGTTAAGTTCACCTGTAACCATTCTTTGCTGTGGTGCTTGCTCTCTTAAATAGCCATTTAATCCTGCTCTTAGTGGTTTTATCTGGGCAAGAGCATCTTTGAAGCTGGTTAAAGAGCAGCAGGCCTTGCAACAAGAATTGTAACACTTTGCTTTTGCTGTCTGGGATCCTTAAGGATTTAGCCTTGTTGTGGTTTGAATTAAAGAACGATTTGTGGCAGTTCTTATCCAGAACAGCAAATAACTTACATGTTCATCCCACCACAGGCTTCAGTACAGGCTTTGTAGTCCTGACATAGAATAGCCAGTTCTGTGCATATTGCTTTGCAATAATCTGCTTTACCCTTCTTCTGTGGCAGGTTGTGGTGTTAAGATGATGAGCTTGGCCAACCTGAAGAGCAGTCAGTACATCCCCATCCACAGTAAACAAATTCGGGGCCTGGCTTTCAGCACTCGAGCAGATGGTTTGCTGCTCTCTGCTGCCCTGGACAGCACTCTCAAACTCACCAGGTGAGCCCTGCTGCCTGTCCCTGCAGGGTTTGGCTGTGTGCAAGAGGTTGGGCTGGATTTTATTCTGTCTTGCAGCACTTGATATTCTACTTTCTGAAAGATGCTGCAAAGATGAGATCAGGTCTGCATATTCTTCCTGCATGTGAGAACTGACAGAGACTTATTGATGCTTTTGCATCTTTAAGGTGGAGGTGTCATGGAGCTACGTCTCTCTGATTATTTTCCCATGGAAAACAAGTAATTCAGCATGGATTGTCCAATTGTGTTGAGAATAAAAAACATAATATATAGACGTGACATATACTGTCCACTTGGTTTCCTGTTACTGCAGGGAAATGTAGGGGTGGTTAGGCTGGGCTCCTCCTTCCCTGCACTGATTTTGGCTTCTCCAATTTTAAACTTCTTGCAGATCATGGAATTCATCTGGGATATGAAATGCATAAACAGCATTGTTGAGCATGTGCTAGAGGCTCTCTAGAGCTAGCAGAGACTTAAAGCAGCAGGTTGGAGACTAATTATGCAGAGATGGAGAGAAACATGTGTCCAGTCCTGTTAGAACTTACAGCTTATGAGTGTTTCCTTGCTGCTCTGCTGCTCTTCAGTCTTAATCTTACAGTGCCTCAAAACTTTATTGGCTGATTGATTCTTACTGAGTTGTATTAACATCTCTGTGCAATCTGTCTGCCAGTATTGGGTCAGGCAGGATAAGTGTCTGCTGTTTGACTAATTATTCTCAATTCTTTCCCACAAGTGAAGAAATGAAGATAACTTAATCCTGCAATAAATATGTACTGAATGGTGCTTTCCTGTAACCATGTTGAAAGGTTTGCTAGACTAGTTAAAAGTAAACAAAACCGTGTCTGATGTTCCAGTCAAGGTGTCAGATTTCTAACTGATTAGGCTGATAATTCTTTTCGTGGTTTAATCTGAAGAGTGAGCAGACACTGCAACAAGGAAACAGACACTTCCATATCTGCCTCTCACTGCCTGGTTGGCTGTGTCAGAGCTTGTGATCCTCTTGCTTTTGTGCTTGATCCCAGAATGTCTTGGAGTTGGGTGTTTGCTTCAGCAGCATCTTCATGCTCTTTTCAGTCTCCCTCTGAAAGAGTAGTCTTTTTTTAGTCATCTTTCTTCTCTTTTGGTTTTTGGGGGTTTTTTTTCATCCTATTCTTTTGACCCAGTCACTGCTCTGATATCAAACTCCCTGTTTCCCCAGCTAGATCTTTGTAGTTGTTTCCTTACACTTACTTGGGAGCAATTACTTGTTTCTCTGGAGTCCTGAGCATAATCACCTTCCCCAGGGTGCACATGTGTTACAAAGGATATCTGGATATCTGGAGTTGCTTTGATATGTGCACTCTTCTATCTCTTGCTGTTCTCAGTGTGCAAATGCATGTTGACAATGCTGCCCTTTGCAAATACATCCTGATCTGATACCAGGTTCATCTACTATTCTGGGTTGTGCCCCTCTATGGGACTCCCTTCTTCTTTAGAAACTTGATTTGTAGAAGGAATAATTAATACTAGAACTCTGCTTTCAACTGTCCTTACCCACTCACTGTCTCACTTGCTTAAATTGAATTCCTTTGAGGCATAAATACTGTTGCTTTTGTGTAAAAAGAGGGGAAATAATTAATGAGAGATGTAATCTGAAGACATGAGCCCTGTGATCTCAGGAATATGTGGTATTACAGGACTCCACCGGAGTTGCTTCTCCTGATTGTTTCCAGAAAAGTAACTTAGCTTTCTCTTGCCAGTAAGGCAGCTGAGACCCTGCTGTGAGATTTCCTCTCCCAGTCTCCAAAGATCAATCTGGAAAAAGAAGCATTGGCCTGGAAGAATTATAAATCACTTGACAATATCCAAGGGATTATTCTGTTTGGGTTTTTAGATTTGTGTCTGGAGCAAAAGGAGGAGTTAATTGAGAATTCAGTCTAAAGAGAGATGCTTTTGTCTGAAGACTTTAGAAAGCTAGATTAGCTTACTTTAATTGTGCTGTTTTCTCATCAGGAGATGCTTGTGCAACTGGCCAACACTTTGCTTTTCTTCTGCAGCTTGGCAACAAACACTGTGGTGCAGACCTACAATGCTGGCCGTCCTGTGTGGAGCTGCTGCTGGTGTCTCGATAATACAAACTATGTCTATGCTGGATTGGTCAATGGCTCTATCATGATATATGATCTGCGAGACACAAACTCTCACGTCCAAGAACTGGTCCCTCAGAAGTCAAGGTATGGCAGAAGGATTTGTCGTTCCTCTCAACTAATATGTATCAAGTTAAACAGAGCTTCTTCCATAAATCACACAACAATTACAATAGATTAAATTGTATTATGTGAATCTCTTGTTCGAAAATTCACATTTAGCAAAATATGAGAAGTCTCTCATAAAGTTGTATAGTGTATATATAACTTACGCAGGTGCCAAGCACTTTTGTTCTTTTTAAGGCACAAGGGTCAGAAATAGACCCACTGGTGCAGTATAAACAGAAGAGCTGAATTTGTTTTGGAGCAGGGTTTAGTATTTAATTTTGAAAGGACAAATCACAAAGAGGTGTGAAAATCTGATGCTTCTGTTTCTTATACTCTGGGAATCAAATGCTGATTTGTGCTCATCTGATGTCTGCTGTCTGGTGCTTCTGTAAAACATCAGGCTCAGTAGTTAAGTTGGATTTAATTTATACTTGACACATCTGTTGGAGGACCATCTCACAGCCTGCTTAGGCCCTTTCTATGCCATGCAGTTGGAGAACTGGGGCTCTGCAGCAGCGAGCAGAACACCAGCAGAGAGAGCACTGACTCTTGCCAATGACCCTTCCAGGTGCCCCATGGTATCACTGTCCTACCTGCCCCGGATGGCCTCAGCATCACTGCCTTATGGTGGAATATTGGCTGGGACCTTGGAAGGAGCCTGCTTTTGGGAACAGAAAGCTGGCAACTCCTACCGGCCTCATCACCTGCCCCTGGAACCTGGAGGCTGCATCGATCTCCAGACAGAGATTAACACACGCCACTGCCTGGCCACATACAGGCCTGGTACGTACTGGGGTGTCTCTGCAGGGCTCTGCCCACTGCTTCTCACTGCTCTGGGCTGAGCTCAGCAGCAGCTTTGGTGCTGTGGGCACAGCAGAAACACAGCACCTGCTCTTACTAGAGCAACGAGCATCTGCACATAGAGAAAAACTGGGGATGGGCAAAAGGAGGCAGCTGCAGGCTGGTGCTGCTTGTATTCCTACAGGTAAAGCCTGTCTGTGAGTACATTTTTCAGAAGTTACCTTTCTGTTTCTACTACACAGGTAAAAATAACCCATGTGTGCGTTGTGTGATGATGGAACTGACTTGCAGCCCACTGACAGAGAGCTCAGAAGATGTGGTGTGTTCTTCTAACCCAGTTCAGACTTTCAGTGCTGGGCCCACTTGCAAGTTGCTGACCAAAAATGCCATTTTTCAGAGCCCAGAGGATGATGGGAGTGTCTTTGTGTGTGCTGGTGATGAGGCATCCAATTCTGCTCTGGTATGTCTTGCTCCTTCCAGTGTGTTTTAGGGGTTTATTGCAGTTCTTGGGAGAGAAGCCTTATCAGTCACAGCATCAGTGTGATTTGGTGGAAATTGTCTTGTCATGCACATTGTCCTGTGCTAGTTGGTGTGTTGTATTGCTGTGGCAGGTGTAACTTCCTGATAGCGTGGGACTCCCAGTCTTGGCCAAGGCCTGTGGCCCCCTGCATCAAAGGGCATGTAGGCAGTGAGCCCCTGTTGTCCCCCAGGGGAATGGGGTTGGGCACAGTGGCACAACTGGGCCCTCTGAGTGGTGTAACAGACTCAGAGGGATAGTCAGTGTGGTAAGCACTGCACAAGAAGGATGAAGGCTTCTTAGGAATGATGGGGAAGAGGAGAAGGGTTGTCCTTTGTATGAAAAAGCAGCCCAAATGCAGAAGATGGACAACAGGCTGCATGAGAGCTCATCCAGAGAGGGTGGTCAGGGTGGCATTGTGCTGCAAGTCTGTTAAAGACCAATCAAGCAGGGTGTGGAAGTAGAGAAAGGGTCCTATGCATAAATTGAGGAAATCTTTTCTGGAGAGAGGAAGGTCTCTTCTGGGTAGGAAGGGAAAATCCTACAGTCCTTGACCTTGTCTGTCCCTCCCACAGCTTTGGGATGCTGGAAGTGGTTCCTTGCTGCAGAAGCTGCCGGCTGACCTGCCTGTGCTGGATATCTGCCCCTTGGAAGTGAACCAAACCCACCTCTTGGCCACTCTGACAGAGAAGATGGTGAATATCTACAAGTGGCAGTGAGCTGTCCCTACGCTTGCCACAGACTGTCCAGAAATGCTGCTGATAACCCTAGACAACTGCTCAGTCCTGCACTTGCTGCTTACAGGAGACAGGATCCATTACAACTCCTTTCTGGCAGCGGAGAGGAACTGGGATGTGCTGGTGCCCAGAGCAATTCCTTTGTTCTTCTGTGTTCCTCTTTAGGCCTGCCCTTATTTCTTCCTTTTTCAATTTTTTTTTAGTCAAACTCCACAAGCTGCCTCAGCACAGCAGTAATTCCTGGAGTGTCTCCAGCATGTGTTCCTGCACTTTTTTTTCCCCACTGTGAATACAGCACAGGGACTTTCAAATCTCTGCTACAAATGAATAAAATAAGAGGAACTTGAAGACCTGAGACTCCCACTGCACTTTATTATGGAATCCTGCTGTGATTACTGGGTGATAAAAAGGCATCTTCCAGCATTGCTGATAGGCAGTGTGAAAGCAAGTTCACTGCTATGGGGAACAAGCTCTCAACATTCTGTTGAAGGTCTAGGGTCACTTGGCAGTTATTCCTTAACAAGGATGGATCCTGTTTTGGGGCCATGGAAGAAATAGGCTTGCAAAACCTACAGAGAACCTTTCTCCTTTGTGGGTTTTTTTTCCCATGAGTATATAATTTGCACTGTAATTCCTAATTCTCTGCCTTCTTTCCCTTCTCTCCTTCCTGCTTTACCTGCAAGCAAACTTGGGCAGTTTGGTTGTGGGAAATGAAAATAGTGCTGGAGAAAGGTAAAGAAGAGGGAGATGATTCTTATACTGTTGGCTCCTGCAGTCCACAGTGTCCTTTCTTAAAAGACAGGAATGTAGTGAAACAGCCAGTACATTGGAAAAGAATGCTGGTTGCTTCTCTTGTTTGGGAGTAGGGGAGTTGGCTTTTTTCTGTTTTGAGGAACCAGTGGAAGCTCAGGGATTTCATCAGTTTGTTTTTACTGACCTTTTGTCTTCCTTAAATGACAGTTTCCAGCTCCACAGTTGGTCACAGAGAGCTTCCAGTTGTGTTTAGTGTGAGTGTGCTGCAGCCACTGGTTTGTAAATGTGAGCCTGGGGTGAGATGACAGCTCGGGGATGTGTGGGGGCAGGTGCACTTTAAGCACCTTACTGTAAATACCTCTGAGGGCAGGGGCGTTCATCTCCAGGTCAGGTCATGGAGGAGGATTTCAGTTCCATTTTATATCTAACGAAGTCAAATTTGTGAGGATGTTGGAAGCTGCAGGACAAGTTCACTGTGCTGGAAGGTTATCCCTTGGCACACCTCTGCCTCTGGACATGGTGAGCAGCAGCTGTCCCATTTGGATTGAGTGTGCCACCACTTCACTGCCAGGATAATTTTATTTTCTGAAGTCTGGGCCTAGCACAATGTGATCCTGTTTTTCTTAAATAGAACTGAGAAGATCTTGACTTAACTTTATATTTTTCTGTATAGTATTTTGCTCCTATATTTTTATACTGTGAAAATAAAGTCTTTATTATTATCAAATATAACTGGTGCTGCTTTGCTTTGAAAAAAAGTCTCAGTGACACTCACTGCATGTCTTATGAACATTACCAAGGGTTCCCTTATGCAGGTGAGATTTCTCTTGCTTTGTGTTACTTCCAGGTCACACTGAGCTTCAGGCTGAAATAACAAAGGTGTTTAGTGAATGACTCCTCACTGAACCATCCTGATCTAGCAGGTGAGGGGAAGGGAAAGGGTTAAGCAAGGTCAGGCCATGCACCTGGAACATTTTTAAAATTAAAATAACTCAATGACGTGAGAATTTCTGGTATTTTAATAATGGTCGGGGACTAAGGGTTGGTAGAATGACATTGTGAGAAGGTCTCTGGTAACAACTAAACCAGGAGCAGGATGCTCTCTGCCATATTAGTACAATGAGCCTGTTTTCAGCTATTTTGAGGTATCATTTCTGTTCTGTCAACTCCAACCCCATCTTACCACAAGCAATTTGGAAAGTTAAACATACCAAAAAGGAAAAAGAACTAAAATATTTTGATTTTCTTGGTAGTCCTTTGATTTTTGATTTTCCGGGTAACACTTGTTTTCTGCTTTATACCACCATACAGAAATAAGAGATACAAACTTAAATGCTATTAAAATAATAGAAGATGACACTTTCACATTCTCAGTTT
The DNA here is from genome assembly GCA_013400775.1 of Chaetops frenatus. Classification (NCBI taxonomy): domain Eukaryota; kingdom Metazoa; phylum Chordata; class Aves; order Passeriformes; family Picathartidae; genus Chaetops; species Chaetops frenatus. The sequence continues at coordinate 23,108 of VZTR01010984.1, forward strand.
TCAAACCTAGAATGTCAGAAAATGTTCAAAGGTAAGTGAGGAAACCTTGTAACACTGTCCTACTCCCAAGTTTGCAGCAGGCTGCAGGGAAGCATACCTAACTGGTGTGCAGAAAGCCATCAGCATTGAGTGCTGATAAAAGGTCAAATGTGTTAATTAAATATTTGCTCATCTCTGTCTGGAGTCAAAGGGGCAGATTTGGGATGGAAGGATGAAAGAAATCAGTGTCTCTGCACTGTGCAGGGCAGCTGTCATGAGAGGCTGAGCTGTTTTGCTGGTGTTTCAGGCACGAAGCCACTGTGTAGCTATTTCTGCCTCTGTCTCTGGGAAGATTTTGTTATCGTGGTGCAGGGTGGCCCCTTGGCAATTCCTGTAGTAAATCTGGTGTGAGGTGATAGGTAAAGCCAAGCAGTGCTGTGGCTCCTGCAGATGTGGCCTTGCTCTTAGCTGTGCATGGACATTTTAAAGTATTTTTCTCCAGGCTATTGCAGGGCAGTACCTTTTTTAATTTTAGTTCCTGTAAAAGGAGGCCTGCAGGACAGTGCAGTGCTGGCCAGAGCTGGCTGTGGTGGCTGCTTGGCTGGCAGCAATCCAGCCCCTGCTGCTCCCTGCAGGGCTGTGGTGTTGGGGGGTGCCTGGTGGGGAAGAGGAGGCTGGAGTTGGACAGCCATGCTTTCAGAGAAGGGCTGTCCTCCACATCCCACTCTAATAGGGGTGATCTGGTGTTAGACTGTGGTGATCCATAGGGTGAGGAGGCAGCCAGCTCCAGGCCTCCACATCAAGGAACTTCACAGCTGTAGCACTTACCCTGGTGCTTTAGCTGTTGAAGGGACTCTGGTGGGATTTTGACAAATAATCAGGAATGTTGCAAATGAGAAAAGGAAATCTGCAAAGCGTGAGCCAAGAAATGAACACAGCTTGGTGTGTGGGTGTGCACAAGAGGCAGGACAGGCCAGTGCTTTGCTCTGCTCTGGCTGTACCTGCTGCTTCCTGGAGGGCAAAAAAGCCAGGCAATGTAGCAAGTGAAACACGGAGCTTAAGATGAGCCTTGTTAAACTGAGGTAGCCAGAGCATCTTAGTGGGATTTCATTTAGTTGTCCTTTTCCATTTCTGAGGAGACATGACAAGATTTTCTGCTTCTGTAGACTTGCAGATTTTCTCCCAAGGCAGTAAATTCCTTAACAGACCCACCTTTCTGCTGATTTGTGAAAGAGAGAATATGGGGAAAAAGCAGTTCAGGGAGGAGGAAGAGAAGGGAAACGAAGGAGCAAACAAAATCTTTTCTGTTGGGTTTGATTTGCACTGAATGCCAGAACAAGTAAATGTGAAAGACCAGATTTCACTGTTGAGGGAGGTTGGAAGAGGCAGCACAGTTTCCCTTGCTGGAGTGACACTTCTAAATTCCTATTAGCAAGTTTCTAAAGCCTTCAGTGAAGGCTTTTTCCATCTGCAATGTGAATCAACTGAGTGCTCAGAACACTGTTTGAGTCCAGCTGCATCTCTAAGCCTTGCAGAGACACCTGGAAAATTGAGCAGAAGGGGTCACAGTGCCTCAGCAGCAGGACTGCCCCCAGCCGAGCTGCTCTTGGCCCCTGTGAGCACTCAGCCTGCAAAGTCAGGCATGTTGATGTCAACAGCCTCCCTCATTTAAGATAACGATATTTATCATTGTTTATTTGCTTTTATGATCATTAAAGATATTTAGACATACTGCTGAGGAGGCAGAAATGCCTCCTGCTCATGTTACTTCTCTTTGCTGAAAGAGATTAGCTGTGCTCAGATGGCAGCCAGAGCTGTGGGTGCCCTGGTATTACAGAGCACTGGGTTCTGCAGGCCCGTGGGAAACTGTCCTGGGGTGCATCAGGCACAGCCTCACCAGCCAGTCCAGGGCTGGGATTGTTCCACTCTGCTCTGCACTGCTGCAGCATCACCTTGAGTCCTGTGTGCAGTTCTGCTCACTGCAATATAAAAAAGATATCAAGCTGTTAGAGAATGTCCAAAGGAGGGTAATGAAGATGGTGAAGAGCCTTAAGGGGAAGCCATGTAAGGAGTGGCCGAGGTCATGTGGTCTGTTCAACCTGGAGGAGAATGGGGGAAACCTCATTGCAGTTGCAACTTCCTCATCAGGGGAACAGAAGGGACATCGATCTCTTCTCTCTGGTGACCAGTGACAGGACCAAGGCAAATGGCCTGAAGTTGTTTCAGGGGAGGTATAAGTGGGATATCAGAAAAAGTTCTTCACCCAGATGGTGACTGGGCACTGGAACAGGCTGCCCAAGAAAGTGGTCACATCACCAGCAGTGACAGAGTTCAAGAAGCATTTGGACAATGTGGCATATAGCATGTCCCTTGGGGATGGTCCTGTGCAGACCTAAGACTGGGACTTGATGATCCTTGTAGGTCCCTTCCAACTCAGCATATTCTGTGATAATAGTGCCTCTAAGCGCAAAAGAAAGAGGAATTTGGGGATCTATGTCCTAAAAAGCTTATCTAATCTTTGGGACAAAATTTACAGGTAATGGGCTCTCTCCAGCATGTGCTGATTGAGAGAAAAGAAATGTCTCAAACTAATTTCAGTGATTATCCCACTCTGTGAAGCATAATTAATTTGAGGGTCCAGGGGCTTTTGTCTTGCATCAAGTCCAATTTGGTGCTTCTGTTAGCAGCAGAGGTTGTGGAAGGGGGAACAAGCCCCCTGTGCTTCCAATGGCATTAAGCTGGCAGCAGCACTGAGTGCTTGGGAAAGCAAAAGTGGAATTGGGAAAGAATTGTGGCCAGGTTGGAGGAAGGGCTGGAAAATTGCCCATATTTTTTTTCCAAAAGGTAGGTGCTAACTGCAACACAGATCTGCATCAGTATGGGGGGCAACAGTCTCTGCAGTTATGGCCTGGAGCTTCTGAAGGTTTGTGAGGCAAAGATGTGTCAACAGCATCACTCTTTGGGGAAAAACAAAGGTCACATCAGGCAGAAACTTTGTGCCTGAGAGGCACAAAGCTCCCCTTGTGCTCAACACTCACAGGGTTATAGCTGAAATATTGTCTCCTCTTTGTCCACAGCTTCCTTGGAAGTTGAGTATTTCCGTGGTCTTCTGTTCATTTCCAAATGTGGATGAGCAGCAGCACTGCAGGACTGACCTACAAAAAAACTTGAAACGGAGTGGGGCTGAACCTGTGTGTGTCATGCAAATAAACCATGAAATACCAGACTACTGTTGTTGCCTTACCCAGAAAGAAATAGCACTGAATGGCAGCTTGACTCGGTTCTCTGCAGCAGTATTTGTTGGTGGAGAGGATCATCCACTGGGAAAGGCAGTGCTGAAGTTTTGGGGGATGCAAAGCTTTGGAGGGAGGCAGCTGAGCTGGGCTGCATGCAAGAGAGAGGGCCTCAGGGCACCGCATGGAGGCTAAGCTGGGATTCAGAGCTGCCACATGGGAGCAAGCAGTCTGTATCCAATTAGAAGTTGGAACAGCTCCTCTGCATGGACCAAGGAAGAACTTTTGTTCCCCCTGAAGTGGTGAGCTGGAGAGGAAGGACACTGCTGGGAAGGAGCGAGAGGTGTCCCAGCAGCTCAGCTCTCCCTGGCCTTGCTCTGCAGAGCTGGGGGCCATAGAATTTGGGTTTATTGCTTGAGGCAATAAGACTGGAAAGTGCTGCCCACTACAAAAGCAGGGGACTGGAAGCACATAATGCAGCACCCAGAGGGTGCCAACCTTGCTGCTAAAACGCTTAAAATGAGGCAATAAGGGAATTTCTGCCAAAGGAGAGGGGCTGTAGTTGCAAGGAGCTGCTGGGGTTATCACATGGGCAGAGATGCCACTGTGCCCAAAGAAAAACCTCCTCCTTGTTTAACTCACTTTGTGGACATGGTGAGCATAAGGCTCTTTTATGAAATGCCTGTTTAACAGTGGGCAACACAGGATGGTAAAATCCAAGGTTGGGAGAAGGTGTTCCTTGAGCAAAAAATGAGTCTCTGGAGATCTCCCAAAGGTGTGGGAAGAAGTGAGCTGTAACCCAGCTCCACTGCTCCCTTCTGTCCTCATCCTGTGATAGATGGAGGAGCAGAGCCAGCTCTTGCACTGGCCTAGCTCTTCAAATAATTCCCACTAAACCAAATAGGCTGCCAAGCACGGGCTGGATTTTGCTGGCTTTTGTTTTCAAGTGTTCCCAGCTGCGCAGCCCGTGGGTGCCAGCACAAAGCCACTTTCCCAAGTGCTGTGTCCCAGTGTGACATTCAAACACAAGAAATATGGAGACTTTGCCCCTCCCTCTCCTGCCCTTGCCTTCACCTGGATGAGATGGCTGCAGGTTGGTGGCCAAACTGGGCTCAAGGTGCTCTGGTAGCTCCTGGATTGGGTAAGATAGTAGCATTCCCAAAAGAAGGGCTTCTCACAGGGAGGAGGAGGCAGCCTGGGGCAGGAAGGGAGCAGCCCCACAGCTCTGCTTCTCCCCAGCTCAAGGAGCCAGGGCACACCCGTGGAGCATCCTGGCATGCGGGCAAAAGCTTCTGACTTTGGCCTGATGCCAGCTGGTACTGGGAAAACTGCTCCTGGAGTCAGTGAGGAGGGGGATTGGGGTGGGATTCTCCCTGTCCCCCATTTCCATCTGCTGTTGGAAGCAAATCTGAGATCTGGGGGCAGACCCATCCTAGGAGGGTGCTATGAGCTGGCCCAGTGAGATCCTGGCAGGACATCTGAACAGCTGTGATTGCTGAGCTGGTGGTGAACTTGTATCCCACTGCTGCCACTGCCCCAACACCTGGAAAAGTACTTTTTACCATAAAATTTTGGGTCTGGCTGCTCAGGCAGAATGGGCCACACCATCCCCAAAACACTGCTCTGACGGGGGCAAACACAGCTTTTAGATGATCCATCACCAAATTCAGCATCCAACCCTCACTTATTGCCCTAGGAGGAAGGAACTTGTAGATCCCATCTACAACGGGATCAGCCATTGTAGATCCTGCTTTGGAGACCGGATCATACCTACAGCCTATTTCTCTCCATTCTCATGGACAAAGCCCAGAGCCACTATGGAGCATGACGTGCCAAATCCCAGCTCCCAAAACAGAGTGTCTGGCACTGACAGTGCAGGAGGTACAGCCAAACTTGAAAATGAGCCGTCTCATGGCACTCCCAAAATATGATTTTTCTGCCCTTGTTCAGCTCTCTGCTCCCTGCAGCTACCGCAGGACTGGGCCACCCTGGGGCAGGCTCTTGGAGTTATCCTACCCCCCCCAGCCAGCCCACCATCCTGCCCCAGGAGGGGCCAAGAGTGCATCCATATATAGGCAGAAAATCAATCCAACTGATAATTTGGCAGTCAGCATGGAGAAATTCCTGACAGCAGGAAAGTTGAATGTCAGCATTTTATTAAAGATTTTGGGTGTTTTTAGCAGCCAGTCAATATTTTGTCTTAATTCTTCTGTAGTTTCCCTTTGTTCTTCCGTATTTTTTCCTCCGTTTCCTGTGCTTTTTGTTTGTTCTTCTGCATTTCTTCTCGGATCTCCTGTATTTTTTCTTTGATGTTCTGTAATTTTTTGTTGATGTCCTGTACTTTTTCTTTGTTGCTATGTATTTTTATATAACTGTCTTGTTTTACCTCATTCTTCTGTATTTTTTCTTCATTCTTTGGTATTTTTAATCTGTTTTGCTGTATTTTTTCTTTGTTCGTACGTATTTTATCTTTGATCTCTTGTATTTTTTCTTTGTTTGTCCATATTTTTGTTACATTCTCTTTTTGTTCGTCATTCTTCCGTTTTTTTCCTTCGATTTCCTCTAGTCTTTGTTCCTTCACCCGCATTTTCATTTCATTCTTCCATATATTTTCCTTGATCTTCTCTATTTTTTCTTTGCACTCTTGTATTTTTATTTCATTCCTCTGTATCCTATCTTTGATTTCCCGCATTTCTTCTTCAGTATTCTTAATTTTTTCTTTGACCGCCTGCATTTTCTCTTCGTTCTTCCGTAATTCTTCTTTGTATCTCTGTATTCTTTCCTCACTCCTCAGATTTATTCCGTTAACGTGCTCGTCAACAGTGTCATCCGCAAAGCTCAGCTTCCCCATTACGTGTCCTACCTCCTCAGCCGCTGGGGCAGCCAGGTACGAGTGGGAAATGAGAGATTTCGGGCAAGAACTGACCACAGCTTTTGGTCACCTGCTGAGGGAGGCGCGGGACCGACTGCCGCCTTCCCGGCGGGCTGAGCACGCCTAGGCTCGGCTCCTCGCGTCCCCGGCACCGGTGCTGGCTCGGCAGTGTCGCCCTGAGTGGCTGTGGGGCCGCGGAGGCCGCTGAGGGTCTGTGGGGGCCGTTGAAGCTGCGGGAACCGTTGAGGGGCTCTGGAGCGGCTGAGGGGGTGCGGGGCCGCTGAGGGGTGGCGAGGTCCCCTGAAAGGCTGCGGGACGGCCGAGGGGTTGCGGGCCCGCCGAGGGGGTGCAGGAGCCCTGAGGGGCGGCGGGAGCCGTCGGGGCCGTAAAGTCGCAGTGGCCCCTCAGATGGTGCCCGGTCCTCCTGAGGCGGCAACGGCCGGGGCGGGGCCACGGCGCGTGCTGGAGGAGGGGCCAGCACAGACCACGCCCCCTCGCCGGGAAAGGGGCGCGTCCCGTTGGGGCGACGTCACGGGCACGCTGATTTGCATACGCCGTGCGGGCCGCGGGGTGGGCGGGCGGACGCCGGAGGTGGCGGATCCAAGATGGCGCCGTGCGGACGTGTCCGGAGCCGCTGCCCGGGCCCGGCGCTGCTCCTGCTGCTGGCGCTGGCGGCGCGGCCGGCGGNGGCGGCGAACAAAGAGCGGGGTCCGCGCCGCCCGCGCCCCGCCGCGCCGCCGCCCCGCGTTTCCCTCATGGTTTGTGTTTTAAAAATCGGAGTTTGCGCTGCGGAGCTCCGTGAGGGGAGCGAGCTGCCTGCGGGCTGGCCGTGAGGGCTCCGGAGTGCAGCTCTTCATCTGCACCTCGGGGCTCCGCGCTGCTGCCCGCGCAGCGCCCTCCGGGCTGGGAGAGCTCTCGGCGGGGATGGCTTTGTGTTCTGGCTCTGGTGCCTTGCGGGGTTATTCGTTTCCAGAGGTCTGGGAGAGCCCAGCCCGTGTAGTGCTGAGTGAAGGCGCCGTGCTCGTAGCAGTAGTGACCTGAGGAGATGTTTTTTTTCACGTTCAGGTTCCCACCTTCGCCTAGAACTCGGCTGCAGAGGCGGCTGCTTTCCAGTCCTCGTTTGTGCGTGTATGAAACTCGATACACACTTATTAAACCTCACTGACTTTACGGGGAGGTTAACGTGGCAATCTGAATTGTTCCCAAACATCTGTCGTGAGCGGTTTTAAGTCCAGTTCAAGAAAAACGGAGTTGCCACCTCTTAGTCTTCCAGCTCCATCTTTTCATTCATTCCTGGGCTCAATTTGAAGCAGCCTTTGGGGGACGTGCCTTTGGTGAGCTGTTCTTGTCTTGAAGTCTGTGTATTCTTGGGTTCTCTGCTGTAGAGTCCAGGAATGCCAGGCTGGGTCAGTTTTAATGATGTTTTGCCCAACTGGGAATGCGATTAGGAAAAACCTGGGCTCGTTTCTCATCCGTTATTTTGGGGACAGCAGATGGCAGTGGCAATGGTTACTGTGATCGAGGGGAGTCTTGAACCAATAAGTGTCAGTGGTTACTTCTGGCTTAAAATGCAAAGCTAATTTAGATTTTAATTTAATTTCATGTTTTAATTTTGGGTGGGTAGTTATTAAGGCACTTGTGCTAGGTGTTTTAAACGAGTGCTGCTGCAACATCTGTCACAGTTACGAAATGCTCCCATGTACTTTATGGCTAACTTGCCCCTTGCTGTTTCTTTCACCTGTCTGGGATCTTTTGGACCCCTTTTAGGGAGGCATCCTGTCCGAGAGGCTCTCGGAAGCTGACCTCACAGGCGGTGGCTCACAAGCTGCCAGCCTGCCAAAAAGGCAAGCTGTTGTTGTTCCTTTCTTTCCAGTTGCATAGCCCCTCCCTACTCTTTTCATAGTTCCAGTGCTTGTTGGTTTTCTGCCATTTTAGCGAGGTGAATCCTTTTGTGGTCTAGTTTATCGGTTTCCTGCTGGAATAGTTATGTCATTTTTCTGAATTAAAGCACAGAGGGAGAGTGCAGAGCTGCTACACAGGGCTGTGCAGGGGGAGGGAAAAGATCAAATCAAAGATGCAAGAATGTTTTGCATCATGCTTTATTTTCAGCAAGTATAAACCCTTGTGTTGGCTCTGCATATCTCCTGAGAACTCCACTCTTTGAATGTTATGTCTGCTTGTGGTTTTCCTTTTCTCATTTCTAAGACTGCTTTGATGTCAGTAGTTTGCTGGCTGTTGGTCTTGTCTAGCTGTATTGCTGCCCAGTGCTGAAGGTGAATTTTTTCCTGGGTGACATCCCAGGCATTGACAGGACATCTCAGGGCTCTTTTGGATTGAGTTTTCTCTCTGAAGGTGCCACTCTGCAGCTTTGTCCTTACTTGTCTGTCAGCCTGCAAAGAGCACTGTCAGCTGGTCTTAACCCTCAGCACTTTCTGCCCGTAACACCGAAGTGATGGGCTGCATCCTGATGTAAAAATGACTTCACAGAGTGCTGCTCTGAGAAATTAATTAAAATAACTGACTTCTGTATATCCCTGCTCTATAACAGTTGATATTTAGACTGTGAATAAAAGTCATGAGTTGTAAGCATTGGGTAGCATTTCAGCTGATAGGGAATGGGGTCAGGTGTTGTCTCAGACATTTCCTTTGCATTGGAGATGACAGCAGAGGAAATAAGTGACGTATTGGCTGCTGTTGATATAAGTTTTTACTTTGCACTCTAGAGCATCTGACTGCTTGTTTGTGTGATACCAGAAAAGTGACGATTACGTTTTAAAATGGGTGAGGATCTAGTTTGAGTCATACAGCCCACTTAAAACCAGTCAGGCTATAGTAAATGGAGGTTTGGGGGAGTTGTTTTGTGTGTGATACTGTGAGTGAGGACAGTGTGTGGACATTGCTTCAAGTAGCAGGTAAGATTTTTAGATGCAGTTAGGCTACAGAAGCAACCTTTTTTCTATAGGTGTTTAATCATGCTTTTCTCATAAGAAATGTTTCTCTAAAGTGGAGAAAATTCAGTTTGAGACTGGCAGTGTTACTATTAGGATTATCCATTGATTTTTCTCAGTTTGATACAGTTAAGCTAGACACTTCTAAATATGAAAAACCAGGAGAAATAAGTATTTGAAACATTCCTTTTGAGTCCATAAAATATAGAGAAAAGAGAAAGTGTGCTTGTTTCATTAGTCAGTGTGAATGCAATCACATGGTTTCATCATCTGCTGATTTCTAAGTGTGGATGTCTTTGAAGGACATTCTCCCTTGCTTACTTTGGGTAGTTCTGAATCTAAAGCAACAGGAGTGTTGAGTCGGTGTTTGACTGGTCCAGGAGCCCAACTTGTAAGGCAGATGTTGAAAGAAGCAGTTTAACACAAATATTCAGTAGAACAGTGTGACACAAAGAAAATAGTAAAAAGATCCCCAAACCCCTACACAAATGAAAAAACCCACCCAAACCAAACCCCCAAATAGTAAATTTTAAAGTTTTGGTTTTGCGAGGTTATTTGTAGACTGTCAATGAAAGTTTTATCTAGAGTGTTATTTAAGCACTGTGTATTTTTAGAATTCTTAAAGAAAAAATAGTCAGATCCCCAGACTGATATCAAATCCTTTTTACCACTGATTTTTCCACTGAGTCAAAGAAATACTTAATTAATATAGTGCAGAATCCTCTTTCCTTTTGTAGTAGAAGGATGGGAAGGATGCTCCTTGATTGGAGAAGGAAATGGTCATGGCCAGAGCTACTCAGCTTAAACATAATCAGAAAATACAAGAAACCACTTTTTTTGGATGCATTTTGCAGATGAATTAACTTCCTTGTAATTAGAAGAATTCATGCACTGGATATATTACAGTTTTGAGTGACATAAATTTTGTTATCAAGATTTTAATTATTCACATAATTCTGTGTCATGATATTAAAAGAGTAGAATGGGATAGTGTATATGTATATTTTTTAAACTGTGTTCCAAAGTGCTTTTTTCCTGAAAGGATTCAGGTTGTGAGTCTGTTTCTGGAAAGACTTCAGAGCTTGCATTTCATGAACATAGGCTGCAGCCTTTAAGCCCTTTTTTGTGGGTTGCCTGTTAAACTGATTTGCATGGTGGTTAAAGTATAAATAAACCCATGAAATATTAATATATTTGCTAGGTAACGATTTTTGCTTGATTAATGATGATTTGCATTTGAAGCATGACTGAGTTGTTGAATTTGAGGTGGGAAACATTAAAAGGGATGAAAATAATCTTAACCAGTGTGGTTCTCTTATCTGGTTTTCTAGTGGAGCATAATTTTACTTTTAAAACCTACATTATGTCTGGTTAATTGGTGAGTGAATTTGATACCATAATTGTTGAGCTTTGCTTGCATTGCTCTTGTAAAGATTGTGCAATATTTAAAGCATGATATTGTTCTGTGTAATGTTAATGCATTATAGGCTAAGTATTTTTTCTAAGATCAAACAGTTGTGGTTAAAATGGGATTAGAGATCAAAGTTTTGGCCTCCTGCTACTTTCTTCATCCTGAATGGTTCTGTTTCTTTGGTAGCACCTTTATGGCAAAGACAATGTAATTGAGCCTTAATGTGCTGCCTTCTGGAAAACATATGGCTCTCTTAGTGTTGAGGGTTGGATTAAGAACAAAACAGATTATCGTGAAAGCTGTGTATTTCAAGAATAGTATTTTTCCTGGTGTTTCAGAATTGTAGTTAGTGTAAAAGGCCAGAAAATTCATTTGATGTGACTTAATGGACTAGGTAGCGTGTACCATTTGATAGGGGAACTGTCATACTTCTTCCACTTAAATGTTTTATTTCTCACTCTGTGTGTACCTGAGCTCCTTAAGTGATCTGATAAAATAGTGTCAGTGAAATGACTTGGTTTAAAATTATAGATGGAGAATAGAAACCAGGCAGTAATGCATGCTTGGAGTCTTCATCTCTTTGGGTAATGCTGTAATTGTAGGAAAAGTTGTGTGTGCTCAGTCCCTGTCCTGGTTCTCTAGTGTTTCTACCTTTTTGGTAAATGGATTGGAAATGTAAAGGCTTCTGTTTTTTGCTTGCACTGAGGTAGATGAGTGTCATCTGTCACAGTAGCTCATTTTGTTTTATTTTATTTTTCTTCTTTTTATCTCCCTAATTTATTGAGGTAAAGGCCGAAGGTTTTGTTTTGACTCGACATATGACATTATGTCATATTTAAGCAAATACTCCTGTTATTCCATCTCTCTCAGTTTTCCTGTGCACAGGTGGAGGCTGGCATTTAAAGTACCCTTTTTGAGATGTCTCATTTGTGGCAGCAAATGACTGGTTACCTGTCCAGAGCTGTAAGTAATTGAGGGCTGTGGATTAAACATAGCGTGAGGGTAGGCTTGTTCTTGGGAAATGCAAATGGTGAAGACACTCCTGACAGGGTTGACTATCTCTTTTAGCACTTATGGGGTTTTTTTGCCCAAAATCTCCAGGCATTCTCCCTGGCCTTCAGGTGAGCTGTTTTAAGTAACTGCCTGTTTAAGTTTTAAGAAATTGCCTGTTACTCAGGTTGGTAAGTCCATGGCTGTGGGATGGAGGCTGTTCTGGTTCTCTAATCATTACTATTGCAAAGGAGCAGGCAGTTAGTATTCCAGTGTGCTCTTACAATGCCTACAGCATTATCATCTGGTGCAGATACCAACACTCAAAGGGTTTTGTTTTTTTTTTAAAGGCAATGATCAGAAACCTGAAAGATGTACCTTACGCCTTGCCAAGGGCTTTGCTTACATTTTCCCTTCTTTCTAAGGGATATTGACCTGGTGATCATTCACAGTCTGAAAAGGACATAGGAGTTTAAGAACTGTTACATTCTTGAGAAAAGTAAAAAGAGAATTCTTACCAATACAATTGGAATTGAGCTAACTTAAAGGAAAAATGTGTTGCAATTTTAAGAGATTGAGTTAATTATTGCTCTGTAACTGGACTCTAGGAGTTGAAGTCTGTGACATGTGAATTAGAAATTTTCAGGTACCATTCTGTCTTAAATGGAATTTAATGAAGAATTTACAATGCTTTGTGGTAGATGCAGGTTAATTTGAATGGTCAAGATAGTCCCTCCTGCTTTTAAAATTCATGAAATGGAAGATGGACTATCGAAATCAATGGAAGAGAATGGCTGGACCTAGGAGAAAGGATTGAGATGATTAAGTTTTGAAAAACACATGAGTAACAGGAAGGCAAGGCTGGAACACTGAAGGTTTGTCTCCTGAGGCTTGGCCTCTTAGCTGAGATTAGCTGCATTTTTGTTCTGAGGTTCTTTTTTTCCCTTGTGTTTGGATAGTGTAAGCCCAGTTTCCTCCTGGCTTTTGTAGTTTAGTCTAAAAGTAAAATACTAAATATACTTTAAAAGTTTGATTTGTTTTTAGGTTGGTTACTTTGGCATCAGCCTTTGGCTTCATCTCAGGATGTAGCAATATTTAAAAGTACTCTTTTCTTCTTGCTGAAGCCATGTGTGAGCTGAATAGAGGGGAAGATGGTCTCTCTCATTCCAGATGCTGGACTTACTGGTTTGAGAACAGAGCATTGAGCACAGGTTCTTAGTTCTCCATATCTTTAGCTGCACATTTTCTTATCAGAGAGAGTTATTTTTGTAGTTTTTTTGGGGGGATGGGTTTGTCTTTCTGAATTCTGTGCTGTTTTTGGCAGGCTGGTACTTGTGGTAGTTGGTTGTATATCAGTTTGGCCTGGGATGTTTGGCTCAGTAAAAGAGATTATTTTACAGGTCTGCTTCCTCCAGCGAGCTGGCACTGCTGGCCTGCTGTGCCTCTGCATACCAAGGAGAAAAGGAGTGGAAATACAAGGGGAGAAATAAAGTTTGATGCAGGCTGTGCAGCCTGGGTTTGGCTCAGGGTGCAGTGTTAGGGGGAGGTGATTTACTGAACCAAATAGCTGAATATACTGAAAAGCAAAGACTCGGTCAGTTGTTACAGTAGAGGCAGGTACAGCTAGGTTTTGTTTTGCATGCACTCTCTCCTCCCTTGTACTGGAGGAAAAGAGATCTCTCTGGTGTCACTTTGGGTTGTCATGGTTGGAACAGAATGTTTTGAAGAGGGATTATTCTTGGCAAATAAAGTGCTGTATTTGTTTCTAGTACAGAGATGACTAGGTGTTCTTTACAGAGTAGATTTCCTGCATGCATGCACCACTTTTCCAGTAGATTCTGCTTCTTTGGTCTTTGGAAAATGCACACTTGCTTTGGAAAAAGCTTTGCAGATATTCTTAATAATATACCCCAAAGAATTAGATGAATAAAAGGTTTAGGTAATTGCCTTTTTATTTGAAATCTTACTTTAAAATAGTTTTTTCTTTTTGATCTTCTGACTAATTCAGTTTTAAAGTCTGTGAAGTTGGTTGCTATGGCACTAAAATTTTTCAATTCTGTTAGCTGATAATTTTCTGTTATCACAGAATATCTTGATTTTCTGGATGTTCAGTTTATCAGTATCCATCACAGTGCATTAGGTGAAGAGCAGAGATCCTTCTTTCCCTGGGTACCAGCTTGTGGCATAATTGCAACCTTTCCTCATCAAGACAGGAGGTGAAAACCCATCCTATTCCACTTCTGAGCAGGGATGACATTCATAAAAACTGTCCTGAAATGCTGGTGTCTGAATATCTGCAGCTCTGAGCTGAGGAATCTCCTTCAGGTGTCTTTTTTTCTCTGTGCTGTCTTTAGGGATTTTGTGCATTAATTTTTTTTCTTTAGATGAGTGTATCTTAGAGCTTTGTGAGCTTAGATTTCACCTGTTAGCATTCGAGTGGATTTCTTGTTTGTAATGTCTACAATTTTGCCTTAAACTGAACTCCTGATGCATTTAGTAACAGTAGGCTAAAGACTAATGGTACACATGTTACCATTTGCCAGGTAACACCGTAGGGAAAAGTGACCATCATCACGCAGGACAGGAATGACTATAATGACTATTGCCTGCACTTTTTTTTTTTTTTTTTTAAATTTTTGCCTGAAGCTATGCATTGGTGATAATTGCTGACGTGACAAAACATAGTTAATAGAATAAGTTTTCATAGTTTTTCTACATACCTGAAGTATTTTACTCCTTTCCAGTTATTGGTAGAACTGTGTGGTCTTTTGTGAAAAACTTCTTGTAGTTTCCTTAGTTGATTCTCAGGAGTTTTGAGTCTCTTTTAGAGAATGCAAGTGGTTATGGTGATGTAATTAAGTGCTTATATGTAACAGTGTGGGTTAATACCACATAGCTCTTACAGCCCTGCTATGCAAAATCAATCAGGCAAATGTGCTGTCTTCTGTTTAAAAAATAATGACTAGCTTAATCTGGTAGCAAGTTTGCTGTCTAGATCTTTTGAATCTTAATAGGAAGCTCACCAGCCTTCATCATGCTCAGTAGTTTGCTAATTGAGGCTTTCTTTTCTAGACTGTTCTGTTATTGCTGGGTAAAATACTTTGCACCAAATGAACTGCAAAACAAACTCAGCAGAGCATGCATTCTTCTAAGTGTTGAAGTAATTGCCCTACAAAAAGGTTTTAATGGAATTAAACAAAAGGCAACAAACCCAAACCTGCTTGGCTTGTAGACTTTTTGTGACAGTCCAGATTTCATTTGGGCTGAGTCAACTTTTGTTAGGCTGTTCTCAGCTGAGTTGAAATAAGATCTGGAAGAAGCTTGCAGTAAGCTCTTTCCTTATCAAATTGATTTTTTGTCTTATATGTCTCTGTGGCCTATCTATGTATGTCACAAAATCAGAAAAACTAACTACTTTCAAGTAAACAATGCTGCAGTTGTCACAATTTGCAGCAGGAATTGTTCATGAGACTGCAGTTCTTCAGCTGTGTTCATGGTGATCTAAACAAATCAATATTAATATGATCCTCTTGTAAAATTCAGACAGGCTAGTCAAAATTGTCTCCACTTACACAAGGTCCTGATAAATTGCAAGTGCAGAGAACTGTTGACTCTAGTTTTATTTGTCAAGCATTTTGTTTTGCTCTTCACTTATGACATTGTGTTGACTTGAATGCTTTTTTAGTCATAGAATTATAGAACCGTAGGATGGTTGGAAGGGACCCTAAAGCTTGTCCTGTCCCAAGCCCCCTGCCATGGTCACCTTCTACTAGATCAGGTTGCTCCAAGCCTCTGGATGATTCCAAGGATGAGGCATCCACAAATTCTCATCAACCAACAGCCCCAATTCCTTTCTTGACTGTTGCTTTTGAACTGCTTCTAGGAACACTGTATTTTTGATGCTTCAACATCTGAGATGTGTGAGGGGTGAGGTGCTGGATCTCTCACTGTGACACAGGTATTCAAATTCGTGGTGACAGCTGTCACTTACTGAAGCCTATAGAGCCGACTCTGCAGCAGAGGTCAAAGATTTTTGTGAATGTAGTAACATTGCTTACTTTTTAAACTGGAGGCTTCCAGGCAGTGATCAGCAGCCATCTTCCCTTGTTTCTGATCAGTTATGTGAAGAAACACCAGGTTTTAAAGCCAAAAAAAGAAAATGCTGAAACAGTTTTTTAATGTTGTATATCTTTCCTGCATTTTTATGAAACAGAGTACTGGAATGGGACTCCCATGGTGAATGCGTGTCCTGTCTCTAGGAATCACCTGGGAAGTTGTGCTTCTAGGGAACATTTCCCTTAACTGATTCACATCTCTAAAGCTGTACACTCATTTTAATGTTACTCTTAATAGCCTTAATTAGATATATATGTCCTACTAGCTGCAGGAGTGATGGGATTCTATAGTTCCCTCACAGAACATAAAGCTTTACAGTGTTTCCTATTTTTGCTTTGTGGTCTGTGCTTTAGCAGGCATCAAACATATGGTGAACCATCACTGATAATACTCTCACCTCTGACTCCAGAAATAGCATCACTGTGTTGGGCAGAGTTGCCTGGAATAATGCAGAGTTTGTTCCAGCTCAGGCACTCAGCAGTGTGGCTTGAGCTTGTCCACATCAAACCCCTCTCACGTGCTCTGAGGCTGTGTTGGCTTCCTCTCCGTGAGCCGCTCACAGGTAAGGCTTACACAAAGGGGAAAAGCATACAGCAAACCACAGACTACAGGGTTTTTGGTTTCCCTCCCCTGCTCCAGGCCTTTGTGAAGTCTTCCAGCATCCTCTTGTATAAAACCATAGTCTAAACTTGTTCTTTTAGGGAGGGTGCTGATGGAATTTAAATTCTTCTCTTTGCATTTCAGCTCTTCCCAAACTAATTTCCCCAAATACTTTCCTCCCTGGAGGCATTCCAGTGAAACCCATCATGACTTTCTGAGGCTCTCCAAGATTATTTAGTAAATGTTGTCCTCTAAAGTTACTTTTACTCACTGGAGTTCACAGTATATCAGATACAGAATACTTGAAAAAGACTTCTGAAAACTTTCTAAGAATGCTGGAGAGCTGAGGTATGCTGTGTGGTGCTGGCATGAAGCTGGGAGGAGGATTCAACTTGAATTTCTCTATTGTATAGTTAAAAGAGAAGATGAGAATCAGTGCTCTGGTCACTTAACCTGCTGGGTTTTCCCCCACCACAGCTGTGTTATCCAGTGTGGTGCCTGCATTGGTTCAGGGAAAATGGAATAGGCAAAACCTTTCTATTGCTTAGAACTGTACATCATTAGTAACTTTAACATGGCAGCATATTGTTGCCTTCTTAAAATGATCATTTGTCTGTTGAGAGATGGAGTTTGATCTCTCACTGTAAATTTTGCTTTGCCTGCTGGGATCACAAGTTTAGAATTGGGATCCTGCTTAGGAGATCAGAGTTTTAGGTAAAAAAAAAATCCCCTCTGTGAACATAATATGAAGCTATTTAAGGAAGAATGTAAAAAAGGAAGATGTTAAGAGAAGGTAGTAGAGTAGCTTAGAGGTTGTTAGGCATTACAATATTGGAGAACACTTGGATATCTTAAAATCTTTGTCTCAGATTTTAAGGCAGAATATTATTTCATACACTGTGATGGTTTTTATTTTAAATTGGGTCAGAAGAGTCTTTCTGAACTGACCTTTTTTTCTTCAGGAGCCATTTAAAATAAACTTGAAGAGGCTAGCTCATATTATGATCCATTACTTTTGGAGCCAGTGTTGCTTCAAGTACTCTGAAATAACCCTTTTGGGCTTTGGTATGGTTTTCTAAGTTCTTTCTTTGTATGTTGCACACTTTTTGTAGCATTAAAAGCTGTAAAATGTATCAGAGTATCTAAAATAATGCTTCAAAACACTGCACATGAGTAAAATTTGGGCAGTGTGAGTACACTGCTATTTGCTCCCACATTTGTAGAGCTCATTGCTTTGTTCTACCTTCTTTTGGGGTTTGATCCATTGGTAGCACTTCACACCTGAATCCAGGCCTTCAGCAGTGAGCTTCCTTCTGGTGAATCTGAAGCCAGTATGGACAGGGAAGCTGCATGCTCATTAGGAGATAAGCATTGTTATCATAGGAGGCTGGGGAAGATGGAGGGTTGAACAGCACAGCCACTTCCCCAGTCATGAAGCCACCACAAAACAAAGGGAATCCCTGATGTCAGGATTATTCTCTTCTAGAAGCTGCAGTGCAGAAGCTGAGAGGATCCAGTCACAGGCAGACAGTGCTTTTTGCCATTTTTTTCCAGCTGGGACTTTTCTTCTCATAGGATACTAGAGCACTAGGTTTGTATTGAGCATCTGAGCCTGTAGCCATCATTAATAGCCAAGGTGGAAACTGTTCTTGTTTGGTTGTTGTTTGTTTTAGCTTGGAATTTTTCATATCACTCAAATGAACAATCCAAAGCTGTGCTAGTCAAGTCATCTAATTAAGACTTTCCAGAGCAAGGTACAGGAACAATCATCCCAGCTTGTCTTATGTGGAAAGTACATATTTTCATAGAAATAGACTGTAATATTCCTGATAACACTGATAAAATCACAGAATTGGTGGTGATGGTGAATGCAGTAGCTGGAAAAAAATTATTCATTTTGCAGAGAAACAAACAAGAGGCTTTGATTAGAATTTCTTGGATCCCATGGCATAATGCTGGGATTTTGACCATGGAAGTATTTATCTTGAAGTTCCAAGGTTTTAAGTTGGGTGTGGTAACAGCAGAAAGATGTTGCCTTTCCCTGTAAGAAGTACATGATCAGGTGAAGCTTCCAGAATAACAGTGACTTGGAGAGTATAGAAATCCTTTCTATCCTGGTGTTCCAGGCAGTTGTAGTTGTTAGCAGTCCCCTAACTAAAGCACATCTTGCACCTTGCTCTGAGGATTGCCACAGCCCTGGTGTGTGCAGGAGAACAACTTCCACCTCAGTTATCAATCCTGTGCAGTTACCTGGAGAGCCATCCGGTTTGCCTGGATGAGAAGTGTGTTAGGATCCTGTGACACTTTGGGAGCTGCTGGTTCAAATAGCTGTGCTTTGGTTTCCTCAGCTGCAGTACCTGGCAGCAGTGGGATGATGTACAGGCTGAAGGCGTGGGCTGGCAGTGAGTCTGTCTCCCTCCGTGAGAGGTGAGGTTTGGTTCAGTTTGTGTGTTGGTTTTGCTTTTCAGCATGACATATTCTATAACAGTTGAGCTTTGGCCCTACAATCTTGGGAATGAGTAGCATCTCTTCTTAATTGTGAGCAGTTTGCATTATTTTTTTTTTTTAATTAGTCTCTCACCTGAATGATTCTATAATTTTCTGTGTTTGTTCTTCCCTACAGTAAAATACATGAACAAGTTTAACATTTACTGACAAAGCCTTGCTGTATCAAAAGATAAAGGACACTGGGCATTGTTCTTAGTTACTTGATGTTCCACATCCTTTCTTACAGTCTGTTGCTCTCTTTAATCTATAAAAAATGCTTTGTGAAAATATGGAACAATTTCTTTTGCCTGTAGCATCTCAGAGTCTTAAAAACATTGTGGGATTGAAATGGTGCTTGATCCTTCTTTTAGAGCAAATCTGCCACGTATTTTAGTCCAAAAGGAATTATAGGACTAAAAGAGTAGTAAGATGCTATTTCTGTATGAAAATGCCTGAGGCTCTCATGAAACAGAACTGTGGAGTAGGATGTTACTGACCTGAGGAATGTATTTGTTCTTAGTTTTGATATTCGCATGCCTGGTAAATATTTGGGATTTGATTGCCATAGGCATTCTTCTTTACAGAAAACTGCAATTCCTCCTTTTAATGCGACAGAGATACCCTGGGTGTAGTTGTGGAGGAGGGAAGGGGCACAAGCAGCTTGTCCTCAAATTCTCTAGATGATGTGTCTTGCCAAGTTTCTGGCAAATGTTTATGAAGTCGCATGTAGACTGCAACAGTCGATGGATCTATTTGGGAGTGTAAGAGCCTGAGGTATGTGTGTGATGAATACTGCTCGTGACTTCGGGAATTCTGCAGTGCTCCCTTGGCTGTAACACTGTGGATGCACTTCGTTAGTTTTATCAATGAAACTCCCCATTGAGAAGAAAGTGCTTGCTGAGGAAAACAACAGCTAAAGTTACTGAAATAACCCTTGCTCCCTGGAGAGGTGCTGGAGGAGGGAAAAGTCTTGTCAGTCACACTTGGATTTGAATAACATGACATAACATCCTATCAAATGGTTTAGGGTGGATGGAGCAGGGGAGCTGCACTTCCAGCCCCTCAGGCTTGCGTTGCATTCAGAGCTTGGTTGCTTGGGTAGGATGTGTGGGATTGAAATGTTAAATTAAGTGTAATAGTTTTAAATCTTGGCATGTGTCAGGCTTGTCCAAGCTTAAATAAATTGAGTGCAGAACTAAAATGATGTGCTGCATCTCTTATGTGCATGTGCCATAGTTGAATAATTGGTACATATGTGAGCTGCACCCAATTTTATATAAGGTGTTTGAATTTTTGCAGAATGCCCTAGTGAACCTGAACATATTTTCTTCCTCTGAGCTATTAAACAAGTAGTGAGTAATCCGTTCTTTTTCTATTTCTTAAAAAAAAAAAAAAAAGACTTCCCAGTTGACTTGATGCGTTTGACCATTTACTTATTTTTGAGGAGTGAGTGTCCTAAATGGTGATTTTGGTGAGTGTTTCAAATAATTTATGCTGTAAATCTGAGGAAGTACTCTCACAGAGAGCAGAGGCAGTGGCTCTGTCTGCAAATGACATGAAGGACCATGTTGGTCCATCCAATTCAGTAGTGAGTTCTGTGGCAGATGGGGAATATATTCTAGAGATGTGTCAACAGTTACAGCTGAAATTGCCATGTGAGGATTTGGGATTTCCCTATTCCCAGAAGGAGAAACAGCTTTAGCTAGGATATATTTAGTAACAGTCTCTCTTTTGTTTATTTAAGGAGTGAGCTGACCTGTCTGGTCATTCATCCAGAAATGTTTCAACGTAGGTTTCTGAATGAGGTGGTCGGCTCCTCTCCCGGGAGTGATTTCTCTGGATAAAATGGTGCATGTTTGGTACAGATTTCAAGTATTAGATGCAACTCTTGCTGCAGTGGTTTGGAAACAAATGAGGCAAATCTGTTTGGTCACAGAGCTTTTCTCTGTTTTAATGCTTGTTCTTGAAGAAGGGATGGTCTCAAAGATGTATTTTGCTGGTTTGGGGAAGGAGTGCATAGCGCTGTGTTTAGAAAATGTAATTTGTCCTCTTGTAATGCTGCACACTGTGGCATTCAGTAGTACCGTAATAATATGGTCCAATTATATGTTTCTTTAGGCTTTTCCTTTCTGAACAAGTATTTTGTTCATCCTGTGTTGGGGGAAGATGATTAAAAGCTTCTAATGAACTTTTTCTGAAGGATTTTTGTGCTTTTACTAATGCCTTGCTCGTAAGGTCAGCATTCCCTGGAGGTTTGCATGCCTCAGCCAGCCTTGATATATGTTTGTAGCTCCTGTACTGCTTTATACGCTGTCATTGTGATGTGTTAAAACCTCTGCCGAGTGCTTTGAGAGAGCATTCCTGGGAAAGCCATATCTGGCTTTATTCTGTCATGCCTTGTGACACTCTTAGGAAGAGTGTTTTCGGAAGAGGCTGAAGTGTGATGGCTTGCTGGCTAAGTCAGGCTGCTTCAGGTGCTTAGTTCTCTGGTTAAGAGTCTTGGAGCTGAAACGATGGAGAAAAATCCTCCACAAGAGCACGTTAGCATGAGCATCCATACTCCAGAGGGGAAACGGAGGCATGGCGTTAAAGGATTATGCATTGCATGTTACCATCATAAACCATGGTGATGGGTAACAGTTGGAGGTCTGGGCACCTGACGGAGTGAGCACTGATCTGACTCAGAAGCACATTAAATCCATGAGTAATAAGTTTCTAACAGTTTTCTGCTTCACTGCCAAAGGCTGCTGCTCCTGTGGTCAGGGCGGCTGAACAAAACAACAGCTTTTGTTCAGGGAAAATGGGAGGTGGTTCCAGCACACTTGGCTGTGAATGGCAGTGCTTAGGAGTAGCTTCAGGTTTTTCGTAGTCCCTGCTCCGGATATGCTCATCCTTGGAGAGATTTGAACAGTGTCAACTCATCCAGGTAACACCTGGGTGGCTGAAGTTGCAAGTCAGGACCTTGTGGGAGGAGCATAATACTAAAGTCAAGGAGGAGATGTTTGAGTTCCGCGTAATGGAAATAGGGCAAAGACTTGGTGAAGCCTTGATGGGAAAAGATGTCCATATTATAGGAAACTGGGCTTAAGGGGGTTAAAATTTGTACCTGTGGCACGTGGCTGTGTAAATTAATTCAGATTAAATATCTAGGGAAGCTAATGGAAACATGTTTTAATGAACCCTGGCTAATTACTCTATTTAAAGTTCTTGATCAATACCCAGGAGATCTCAAACTGCTTGCAGATCTTTTAAAAAAAAAAAAAAAAAAAAACCTGCACATATATATATTTTAAATCTTCTGCATAAAATCAAAACAACTGGAGTCACTTGCTTTGTAGACTTCTGGTTCACCAGGGCTTTATAATATTTGGAGGTGGTCTGTAAATTAAAGCTGAAGACTTAAGCATTTTCAAAAGTTTGAATTTTTGATGGAAAATGCAAAGGAATAAAGAGGATTAAGGGAGACGATACTAGGACAGAACAGTTTCTGGAATAATCTATGGTGTAACTGTGTGACAAAGCAGCTGGGTGTGGTTTTCTAGGAGAGGAAAGAGTTCCTGTAAATATTTGCTTGTGCGAGTGACCTATATAAAGACCACCTCTTACTCAGAACCTTCGTTTTCTTCAGAATACTGTATATGAATTCCAGTGGACTCAACATTAATATTAAATAGAGATGTCAGGCAGGCAGCCTTACCCTGAAGGGATGAACTACTATCTTTAAATTGGTTCATATTAAGGAAGTTGGGATATGTTTAGTCTTTTCTGATTGAGCTAATTAGCAAAACAGCATTGCATGTTAATAGTTAATACATCCCTGTGTGTGCCCATGGATAATGAATGCATAACCAAGCTTAGGAAAGGTAACCCTTCAGCAAACAGCCTGCAACACTGGCTCCTTGAGACTTTTTTCATGGATTCTCTGGGTATTCTGTGACATCTGCCAAGTCTATCAGACAGATGCCTTTTACTCCTGTCTGTATTCAACCCAGTGCAGCTTTTGGTCTCCCCTTGGTAGCAGCACTGATTGTATCAATGGAAAAGTATCTTTGCACCCTGCTTTGACTGGCACGGCGAGGGCCTGGCTATGCACAGGAAGGCTTCAGCAGCTGTCAGATGCATTAATGCTGTACTGCTTAAAGCCTTGCCCTCTTCCTAAACTTTGGGAGCAAAGGGGTACAAGAAGCAGCATGATCCTTGAAAAAGAAAGTTAGGAGCCTAGTGGCCTGATTAAGGGGATCCCAGGTAGAGCGTTCTCTGTACTGATGAATGTCAGGTCACACTAACTTAAAACCACCCACAAACCCCACATTGGAGGTCTTGGTGAAGATTGTAAACCCTCACAGGCTCCCACTGAAATGACTTAGTGGTTAATGGGCTGACTGAACGGATTCTTTGCGTGGGAGTTTTTCAGAACTGAAACTGGCAATTAGTTCAGGGAGCCATTTCTGAGGTATGGACAGTCTGCTCAAAAGCTTTTTAATTACATCTGAAAATTTGTTATATGGTAGAAAACTTGAGATGGAACTTGTCACATGGTAGTCAGAAAAACCAGAGCTCAGCTGGGTATTGAACTTTGCAAGAGGGAAGTCCCTGGAGCAAGCAGTGAGCAAACAGGGGCAAAGGATAACATGGAAATCATGGGACTTGGTGGCAGAATCCTGTTCTTCCCCCTTTTACAGAAAACCAAACGCACTCTTCTCATAAACTTGAGATCCTCCATTCTGTGCTGTCTGAAAGCTGCAGTTGAGTAATGTTGTGTTAGCATACTGTTTCCTTGAGGTTCTTGGAAAGATCAAGAGATTGAAAAATATCCAGTAAACACTGTTCGCCCTATTTCTCCAGAAAAGAGTGGGAAAGTTGGAATGTTATGCTTTAGTGTCATTGTAGAGCTGGCTTTCCATGTTCTCTTATCTTCCATTTAATGTTGTTGCTTTTGTGCCCAACTCTTTTCTGCTTTGTTTCATTGCTGATACATCTCTTGTTTAAATAAGGAAAAAATCCCTGTTATGTTATCAAGAGATTGCTCAAGCATGACTAGAGATAAAATTAACTGGCAAGTCAGTGCTCTCTGCTTTGAGGAGTAGCTTCAGATGATGGCTCACGTTCCTGTACTAAAAATGACCTAAGGCAGTGATATAAAAAGACAGGGGTGGGCATGGGATATTGACTGGAGTGAAAGCTTTCATCCAGTGGTGGATATGAAAGGACAACATCTAAGCCTAACCAGAAGTCTTTCTTTGTATACAGAAGTTGAACAGTTCTTTGACAATTATCACTCTTTGGGGCTTTCTGTGTTCATGCAATTCAAAGCCAGTCTGACTTGTGGCCTTTATGGGGTCTTTACTGAACAGCCTTAGTAAATGATTGTAATCACAGTGATTGTTTCCTGCAATCTTGTTAGTCTCCAGCAAGAAGGTGAGGATCAGATATAGACAGGGTTTCTAGCTGCTGGGCTTACTGATTTCCTTTTTTTTTTTTTTTTAATACCCTTTTCACCTCAATTCTCCTGGATGTTCTACAGGCAAAGAAGCTGCTGTACAGCTGTGATCACATCAAAGCCTGCAAGTATGCCAACAAACCTTTTGAGAACAGGCAAATCCGTTCTGTAGTTTTACTGCAGTGAATTCCTAGTGTGGATCCCAAGTACTGGCTGAAGGATTTTCTCTCTGTGTGATTTGGTGTCTGGTAGGATTTCCAATGGCAAGAGCTGTGCTGGTGAAAAATCACGTCTAGTTGATGTCTTCCTAAGAAATATGTAGAAAAGGCCATAGCTGTTCAGACTTCATAGGAACAAAAGTGATGAGTTAACACAGTAATAGTACCTGTTTTTCATCCTTTACTGGTTCATTTTCTGTAGATCTTTGGCTAATAATAGAATAGAATTTTACATTTTTCCTCAACCTCTTAGGTAGTTGAAACAAATGCTTTTTTTATTAATGGGTCATCTATGGGCAATTGTATTCATTGGTGTAAGTATTGTTAGAGGCAACACAGGTGGTGGTCCACAGGTTGATATACTGATGGTTGTGTTCAGATAACTGCTTAATCCAGTGTTGAAATCGGATGTTTGGATGTGTTGCTGTTATGCAGACTCCTTTGCAGGTTGTCTACAAGTAGTTCAAAAGTTGGTGCTTCTTAAAAATAAAAAAATTTTGCAGCCAGCTCAGTTGGTATAAAATTATTTCCTTGGATCTCACAGCAGCTTTATGTTCTCTTGAAAGGTTAATCTGGACCACATCTTTGAAGCTTTAGTTCATTCAATTATTTTGTGTTTGTGTGCAATATTTGCTTTGCTGGTTTACAGGGAACCTCTTGTGCCGCATCTGCTTTCTGTACTTAGTTAAGCCAGTAGAGCTGCTGGCAGGTCCAGGCTGTGAACTGAACTCCTGATGGAGCAGGAGGTTGCAGGGCGGACCCAGAACTTTGACCCAGTAACTTGAACAGCCCAGCTCCTCAGACAGTGGCACTGGTGATGGTGTTCAGGATGAGCAGAGATGGGGACGTGTAAAGAGTGGAGCAGGGTGAATCCTACAGTCTGGTCTGAACTGCTGCACTTCAGTGTGTTTGGTCTCCAGAGCAACATCTCAGCCCCGCAGGCAAAAGGGACAAGGAGCTGGCCAAGACTTCTTAGATGAGTGTTAAACACTTAGGAGTGCCTGTTAGAAGCACAAAAGTTGTACATGAACCACAACATCTGGAGGTCTTTATTCATGTCCATCAATTTATGGATATCCTGAAAATTGAAGATACAGTGTAGTGTTAAAATGAAGTACAGCCTTGTAATAGTATTGCTGTCTGTTTTGAAATAATTTGAAAGTTATTGTCTGATAATGTCAAGTGATCAGTCTTGGAAGTTATAGAGAAAATTAAATGATTTCTCAGAAGCTGAGGTGCCAGTGAGTCTAATGTATGACAAACAGCAGCAGTAATTCAGTTTTATTAGACTTGGCAACATAACACCTTTACAACTAAAGCTGAAGGGGCATTTGATTTAAGTATAATACTCTAAGTATTAGTGTATAAAAGAAGATTCAAAGAGGGGATGCTACAGAGTGTGTTTCCAGGTTGTTAAAATGTCCAAACACCTTTCCTTGCTGCCTTCTGTCTTCTTAATCCTGCCACTGCCAGTGAATGTGACCACTGAGCAGAACTGGATGAACATGCAGACTTGAGAGCTGCACAGACCTAACCAGTTGCTAAGCTTTCTCGCTGGCATACTCTAACAATGCTTTTCTTTCAGGCTTGCTCTGTTTAATTTTGTACTGTGGTAAAAGGAGGCTTTCTGGTTAGACTAATTTACCATTTTTTTCTCTAGCATTGCACAGACTTGCATACTTGCTTTCCATGTCTCAAAAGATGTCTGATATTAAACCAGTTTTAGTTTTTCTAGATCTGAGATAGGCATATATTGAAATGGATGCTGTCAATGAAAGGAGTGCCTTGATATACTGTGAACTTCTGGGTGGGAAAATGTCCTTAAAAGAAGGATATAGACTTTATGGAAATACATCGTTGTCCTTTCTAGTCAATACAGAAAGGTTGTCTGGTGCAATTTTCTGGTGACCTGTTTCTAATTAACATGCAAATTAACTACTTGGTACTGGAAATCAGGATTGCAAATGCGAAGTGCTAATATGTGTTAGGCTGGGAAATCCCCAGCATCTGTTAAAGCTCCAGCACTGTCTGCGTTGTGTTTGCTGCTGCCTGCAGAGCCGTTCCCTCTGGAGAAGGAGCTACTGCAACCTGCTGTCAAACGGCTCCTTTGTCTCACTTTAAAGAGAACAGGTTTTAATTTTGTGGTGTTGATGCTTATTGCCTCACAAAGGGAGTCGTTTGAGTGCACTTAACAGCCCTGGTTCACCAAAACTGGCTGTCATGAAAACAGTCAAGATGAGCTACTTCAGGTATTTCCCCAGAGGAATTCCAGTGTTTCATGAAATAACTTACTTCTTTATACTAGTGTTACAAATGCCAACTAAGTGAAGAAATTAGCATATTTGTTAGTGCTTGTCATCACTTAAAATTTGGGTTTTCATTAAATGCAGCTGTATGAGTTTATATTTAGAAAGGGATATTGATCTAACAGATAGAGATGATTAATTTAGTAAAGGTCTGGTCAAAAGTGGGGTTGTACCTTTGTCCTTGAGGCATCTGCTTATTTTCATGCCACAAAACATCTTATTTTTCCTCTTCAGCATTTTTGTGCCAATATTACCTACTACCAATGATCGTAACAGCTGATTTAGTAACACATTTTGGCACAAGCTATATTAGGTACAATAAAACTCCACTTGATTTTTGCATCACAGCTTGTTTCTAGTGCTGGCAGTTAGGAGTTGCACTTTTGTGCAAACTGTGTAAATTTCAAGTGAAAAAAATGAAGCAAAAAAGTACTTAAAAGCCCTTCATCAAAATGCAGCTGAAACTTAAGATTTGTAAGAGAATTGTGTTGAAACATCAAACTGTCAACAAAATTTGGTCTGTTTTTAAGTGGAAGAAAAATCACTTTTAGTTGTGTAAGTCGGTTCAGAGAGTTAATAACCAAATGTTTTGGTTGCAGACTCAGCTCTCTGAGTTCTCCCGAAGCAGGTTGTCATCCTGTCTCCTGCGAGCTGGCTCTGGCAGGAACAGTGGGAGTGTGTGTAGTCGGTCCTAATCTGCCCCATCCTAAGTATCCCTAAACAGCACCAGTAAAAGGTCTGAAAGTGAATCTGTCTGAAATTTTGTACTAACAAGGTCAGGCAAAGTAGTAACAAAATTACTTTTGTAAAAAAATTGTAGCTCAAATTAGCATGGAGGCTGTTAATGAGCCTAACTACGAAGAAAGACTTCTGAAAAATACAGCATGAATTATTTTTTAATTCAGGGGTGTTCTTGCCTAGACTGTACTTTTTTTCAGAAGATATGGTAGATCTGCCTGAGAAGAATTAAAGCATTTCAGCAAACCACTGAAACTACTTTGCACCGTGGTGCTGCTGTGTAAAGCTTTGACACCACACACCTTTCCTGGCTCTCCTGTCTTTACAGTGTAAAGCTTCACTCTGTTAATCCTGCTTCCACCGAGGAAGAGGGATCAAGTCTTCAGTTCGAATAATTGATGGATTAACTCTGATTTGCTTATCTCAAAGGGCAGTAAGAACTGGCTTCCAGTGGTGAGCCCCACCTGCATTAGTAGGATCTTGCTTGTCCTGACAAGGTGTTGTGGTTTAAAGGTTTCCTGCTGCACAGTCACTGAAGGAGTCAGGCTTCCAGAAATGTGTGGGAAACTACCTGGGTGTTTTAGAGAGTGTTTTACTCCAAAAAGTCAGCAAACTTAGTGCCAGGTCTGTGCAATTGATTTGATAGGGAAATTTCCTATCCCAAATGTGGCATACTTCTGTGCTGAATCTCCTCCTCCAGTTCTGAAGTTGAACTGAGAACTTGTGATAACTTGCTGAGTTAAAAATAACAGCTAGTATTTCCCCTTAGACCAGGCAAAGCATCTTGCACCCACCTCTCCCTTTCCTAAAAGCAAGCCACAATTAATCTTGGTTTCCAGAGGCAATTCGTATTTATGGAGTTGCAGAGCTCTCATTTGCATACTACTGGTTGCATGTTTATCAGGTTATCCTTGTTCAGCTAGGAGTGGGAGAGCTGGGTTCAGTGAAGGACAGATCACTGGAAAGCATGAGAGAAAAATACATGTTTTAATCATACTTTATCTTCCCAATTTTGTGTTGCAAGAACGAGTGGATCAGCTTGGTTTTCTTTCTGTCAGCCATTGTCTTCTTGTGCAACAACAACTGGTTACTTGAGGAAGCAGGACCATAGTTTCTGCAACAGGGTAGCATTGCTTGTACTCAGAGGAGCAGCTTTGCAAGTTGCAATGGGCCGAAGTCTCGGATGTCTTGCATTACTTGCAAATGTGTGAATCTGTGGGAAACTACAGATCTAGTGCTTGTGGTAACAGGCCTGGGAGCTTAGTCAGAGCGGAACAGCCTTTCTGGCAGTGGTTTAAGTTGGATTTGGTGTAGGGGCTCCCTTGTGGTTGTTGCGTTTTTTTGGCAACTTGGTGGTTGCCTGCAAAATGTTGGGTTTGCAAGCCTTGTGCCCTAAAATGTAATGATAGATACAACTGATGAGGAACAAACCAGCTTTTTTGCCACAGAGTACATTTAGCACAGGAAGGTGTGTGCAGTACAGTGAAGACTTCAGAATAAGTCCTAAAACACATTAATCTACAATTCACTCTCATTTCTCATCCAATTTGCCTGAAGAATTGGCAGTCACTCTGGCACACTGGGCCTTTTTCTTTTATTTATAAAAATTACTCTGTTAAGAGTCAGCCAAGCTGTTCTGACATCCTGTAAGTGTAACTTCCTTGCAGGTTTGTGGCCTTCATTTTCTTAGGGTAAGAGCTGCTCCCAGGACTTGAGAATAAATAATAAAGAGATTTTTCTTGCTGAGTTTAGCCTGCTTTCAGGTTGAGCAGGGCCTGGAGATTATTTCTGAGGGAACAGGTTCACAATGGCAGGCTGATCCAAGTTACTGCTACACTTAGCCTGTGTCATCATTTCCCCTAGCAGCACTGACCCTGGAGGCTGTTGTGTGTGGCATCATCTCGGTGGAAAGCAGGAAACCAGCAGAAAACTCCTTACACAAGTTCGTAAAGAGAAGCAAGAAGAGTGGTTTGGGTTTGTTTTTTTTTTTTCATCCTTCCTGGTCAACTGCTGCATGTTATAATTCACCAACTATTAGTTTCCTGAGTTCTGAGAGACTTTGCTTAAGTACATGTAAAGCACCAGAGACCTTTTGCTTTGTAACACAGATGCAGTGGAAAGCTCTGTATCACTGGACAGGGTTAGATGGACATTTAATTGTATTGCACCTCTGTGCATTGTGAACCTTCTGTTGCTTCTTGCCAAACGTGGGTGACAGTGGAATGTCAGTGCCTCAGCAGCTTGAGAGGTGTGAAGATGATCGGTTTGTCAAGTGCTGTGCCGAGTTGTACCACCTTAGTTGTGTAATACTCTTGAGTGTTTTATTTTGAATTTAATTCTTTTGAGGTTTGGAAAAAAAATTTCTTGTGCATAAGTAGATGAAAATTAAAGTTATTTCATAGTATTCTCTTCTTGACCTCAGTGTTTAGGCTGGTTGGGTAATTTCGTAGATTATCCATTATAAAAATATCCTTGTTAATCCGGTTGCCTCAGGTAATCTGGTAGATGCTACGTGATAGTCAGAAATGTAAACCTGAATCTCCTAAATTCAATTTTGCAGGCTTCAGGAAGCATGAAAATGTTACTTTTGGAATGCCTGGGTTGTGATTAAATGAAAATTGTTTGATCATGGCAGTTCTTAATTTGCTCTAAGGCTTTTCTGTCCTTCTTGTTTTGGAGGACGAAGAGGATGTAGGTAGTGTATTGCTATGTGCTCTAGTCTGGGCAAAGAGCACTGAACCACACGTGTTGATGCCAGGCCTAGCACTTACCATGAGCTGCGTATTTAAAAATGTAGCTGATGAAAATGCATACAAAGAAAAAGAAGAATTTTAAAGTGACCTTTACAAGCCCAAACTATTCTATGATCTTGCTCTCACTATGTAAGTAATATCTCTTCCTTATTGTGCCATCTGAGTCCAAAAGTAGTTTGTAGATTTTGTGTGATAATTGCCTTGGAAGAATTGTATGTCCATCCTCTACACTGTATTGTGTGTTAATCCTAAAATGCAGAGATAAATTAATTGATAATCTGGTGGGTACATTTTAAAGTTCTGTTTTCCTGTTGCATAGAGATTGACAAGATTTTTCAGGCACTAGAGTTAATTCTCACCCTGAGCAAAAACTCCTCAAGGCAATTTGAAGATATTTGCAGGAGATCAAAGCAGGTGGTTTTGGTGGCAATGCCGGCCTGTGCTTACAGAATTCAATCTCACCTTGCTCTGAAAGTTGTGCTACCCCAACATTTTTTTCTTATCATGCAGATAGGAATCTGCATGCAAGGGGTTTGAAGGCTCACATGGGGTAGAAGACTGCCTACTTGAGGGTACTGTTGTCAGCTCTTCCCCTGGATGTCCCCAGAAGTGTGCCACTGCCTTTTTGTGGACATTCAAACCACATCAGCTATGCGTGCCACTTGGATAAGAACAGATCAAATTCTTGCAGTCCCATTCTCAAGCACTACCTGTTGGGAAAAACATCATTATTCTGGTTATTGGTTAGGACAAAATAATTTCCCCATGTTTCCAGGTTCTTCAGTGAGGTTTGTCTGGGCTTTGCTATCAGCATACTGGAACTAATCCTGAAAACTTGGTATTGCCTATTGGGCATTTCTCTGCCTTTAGAGATCAGACATTTGCAGCCGTGTTTATTTCTTCAGCCACAACCAGGCCTCAGAAGTTGTGTACCTTCCTTTAGTGTGTATCTTCAAGTGGTTTAATAGTGTGTGATTATTGAAACCATCACCATTGACCAGAGACTAGAGTGAAGTGTTTTCTATCAAGTGGTAATTGTTGCTGACCGAATACTTAAACGTTGAAGTTCTGTTTTAGACAGAATGGAAAATTCTGTTACAGCAAAAAGACAGTGTAATACTGCCTGAGTACTTGCCTGCAGCCCTTCCAGCCTGCCCCAGATTTTAGGTCTGTATTCCTGAGTCTTGTAATTGATTTTATTGTTTGTCAGGAATAATCGTGAGGAAGAATAACCAGCTGTTTCTAGAGCAGTTGAATTGTTGATTTAGTTCCCGTGTTTTGACAGGTGAGAATTGTTCAGCAGTGATGTTGGTGGTGCTGCTGTGTGGAGTGTTGTGCCCTGTGTTGGTATGGAACTGTGGCAGTGACGAGCTTATTGCTGTTCTCCTCTCTGCCTCTCTCCCCCATTATTTTCTATGTGTCGTTATTAGCAGAAAAGCTGTAGGTGTGCTTAGTCTTTTTAATTGCAGCTTGTCTTTATTCATAGCTTTTTAAGTAGGACTTATGGAAACAGTAATTGGGAGGATTTGCAGGCAGGTGTCTGGCTCTCCTGCATCCCAGTAAGACATTTTTCTACTAATGTTTTTTTCCAGAAAGCTCTTCAAGCTCACTTCTAAAATCCAGCATCAAATGTGGCTTCTTTTTTTTTTTTTTTTAAAGTTGCTTAGCTGTGCAAAACTAGTCAGCTATAGTTTCTTTGTTTGGCTTGAGGGGAGCTGTTACTGACCTGGCTGCTTACCATGTTATCGTTTTAAATCCCTCAAATTACCATTACAGTTCAGAATTTTCAAGCAAAATGCTTGGTTTTATGGCTTTATCTAACTATTGAGCTGAGCAGTTCAAGCTGAAAAACCCTAGTGCTTTTTGGAAAGGAGTTCTCAAAAACACAAAATACATTAAAAACCAAGCTTCTGTGGGAGAGCAGACCAGTACCTATGGGGAAGTGTGCTCCAGGCTTCTTCTGGGAACAAGGGTAACAACTTAAATGTGTGTCTAACTTTGTGAGGAACTGCAAAGCTTTAAATAAAAAGATTTATGTACAATTTCCTTTATCCTTTATTCCATGTAGGGAACTGAAGGTAGGTACTTGGTTGGGTCCTTAACAGGGCTTTTGTTTGCATATTCTGAAGGCAAGCAGAATTTTTATTTGGTAGTTTGTTACTAATCCCATGGAAACCTTGCCTTAGCACTGGCTGTAAAGACTTATTCATGTTGATTTTTCTGTTGAACAAAATCCAAGTAATTTTATCCAGGGTTTGCTTTTCTTCCAGTTATATAAAGAAAATATTATGATTCATCCAGGTGAAAAGTTCTGCAGCTGTGTACAGCACCATGCTGGTCCTGTGCTTTTGAGGAAATTATACCCAAGCAAAGGTGGAAAAAAAATACATTTAGTTGGCATTTCATATGTAGTCTCTTAAAATGACTCGTGGCTTGCATCTGCTCTTCCCCTGTATTCCATACACAGATTCCTAAATAGCCGAAGTGCACCGTGTGCTATGAATCAGGCCTGCCAGTTGGTTGATGACTCATTTCCTTATTGGTGCAGATGTGTATAGTAAATGTTTCTGGATAACTCTTTTCATATGAAATGCGTCTCCCCTGTGGGAAATGAACACACAGCAATCGCTTTCATTAGGTGTGCACAAAAACTTCATCCTGAAAAAAAGCTCAGATGGCTTTTCTTGGTGAAGTAAAGGTTATCTTGGAGCAGTGGTTGAATCTTGGAAGCTGCTGTGTGATCCCACTTGAGGATTTTTTTTTTTTTTAATCTTGCTTCTCTGTCCAGCTTCAAAACAAGATGCCATTTATACCAGTGCAATTCTTTAGGTAAATGCCATAAGCATTTATTTAAGTTTCAGTAAGACTCCTTTTGAATGGCTTCCTCTACCTTTTGGCCAAGAAGGAATGAAACATTACTATATTTTTCACATCAGTAAAGGCATTAGCACAGTATGTGTGCTGAAAATTGTTTTAGATAAAATCTAGGTGTGTGTTGCTGAAGTATAGCAGACATGGGGTAGTAAAATAAAATGAAGTGCATTAGCCATGTGGCACTGCTGGAGTCTCCAAGAAGAAAAATGGCATTTCTGGTTTGGTGCTGATGCTGAGGTCTGTGACTGAGCACTGCACCTGGCAGCCCTGCTGTGAGTCACTGAGCCCGGCTGCCTTCACTCGCCAAGACATTTATAACTTGGTCTAGTGTTGTGATGTATAATCTGTCTGAATGCAGAATGCCTAATGATGTTGTGAATCAGCTGGTTTCATCTTGTCTTTCTGGTCTTTTTCTTGTCATGGCTCTTGCGAAAGGAGAACCAGACACTAGGGAAATCAATTTACCACAACAATTTGTGTGGCTCCCAGGCAGATTGATTTAAATAAGCAAGAAGCTTAGATTTGAATAATTTCAGTCTTGCTTGAACACTCTAGTAATCTTTCTAGAGCTTTCTAGTTTGGCGATATTATTTTGCAGCTAATCTTAGCTTTTATTGCTAAGGTTGGTATGTTTCCTGACTAAATTGATATGATCTGTAATTATTTAAATGCTTGCATGTTAATGTTTCTATCTTTTTTTAATAATGTTTAAAAATGGCAAGCCATTATCTACGGAATTACTTCTCCATGCATTAAGCTGCTTTTGGATAGAAATGGGAAACTTAATTAAAATGTGGAAGATGAGTATTGTTGAAGTAGAACTAAAGTACTCAAATACTGGATCAGAACAGTTGTTCTACATGGAAAGTGCTTAATACATCAGTCTAGCTTTCCTGGTCATTGTGACCTTTGAGACTTGAGAGCAAGCAATTTTTTTTTTTTTAATTAGTTCTTAATTATTAGAAAAAAAATATTCTCTTTTCTCAATTCCTGTTCAGAGCCTGATCTCCAAGGTATTGATGTGAATGCAGTTGTAATTGAGAATCTATTTTGTCTACCTGTGGACAGGGCTCATTTGTCAGAAGCTGGCAATGAGCTCATGGAGCAGGAGAAGGGTTGCCCTGAAGTGTGTTAGCAGGTTCCCAAATGATGTATTGATGGCTTCAAGAGCAGGAGCACCCTCTTTGAGTCCCTTGTCACACAGCAGTCTTCCAGTATCCTCATGAATTTTGAGTTTGGTACACCTTGCCCAGTCTAGTTGCTTGATGGTACCATCCTTCAGATGGGCTTGGTGGTTGTTTTGGTTCTCCAGTGCAAAGAGAAAGGACTCAAATTCTGGTTGCTTGTGCTTCCTTGAATTTCTTCTGTTTCTTGGTCAGAGGCAGGTGGTAGGTACCTCTCTGTGACTAAGGCTTCAGTTGGCTTATCCTGACCAGTGTTTTTTGCCTGATCTAGAATACGTTTATTTAAAATTTGTCTTACTGTGGATGATGGCAAAAATGGTAACTAGAGCTGTTAAATTGTAGGTACAACAGGATGGACAACACCCTGCTTGGCTGTCTTAAGAGAGTTTCAGAACTTTCAGTTGAGTGCCTACTAATTGTATTTATAAAGGACTTAAAATTGGTGGTAGGTTGTTTTCAGGTATTATATGGGAAGCACAGCTCAGTACTGCCTTCTGAAGTGCAGGGTAGCATAGGGAGCAGGGTTTATTTTGGATGTGCATGGGCAGCCCTTCCTGTATGGGAGGAACTTGAAATGGAAGCGGGGCATTGTGCTATTTCTAGGACTCCCTAAAAATAGCCTACAGATCTTTCCTGCTGAGTTCAGTGGGTGGTGGTGAGAATCCAGCAAAACAGATCTCATGGGGGAAATTCATCCAGGGTTGGAGAAATCCTCTGGACTGCTGAGGCAATGTCCTAATTCTCTTTTGCAGAATGATGCTGCTTGCAAGCTGCTGTTGTGGGCTGTGCTGTGGACCTTAATACATGTTATTGTTTATTCCCACTATGTACAAGTGCATTGTTGGTCCTTAAGTGAATTTATATTGGCCTCTGTACTTTAATGGACTGCTCTCTTTTGAATAACCAGAAATTTTTTAAATGAAGAAGTTACTCCAGGAGAGTTGGAGAATGAGTAACGTACCAAGTCTGGCTTTTTCCTGGCACAGGGTGGTCTCCTAAAGTATTTTAAAATCCTGGCTTCTGGCCCTTGTTAGTGGTGTCAAGTCAAGGGCATGTGTGGCTTTTCTCAGCTCCCATGTTATGTTTGACATCATGAACTTACATTGGGCTGTGTCCTAATGGTATTTTCATTGCTGTCACTGTAGCCTTGGGGAGCTTTAGGCTGCCACTGGATTCTCTCAGCAAGCGCGCAATACCTACGGCTTTTCCAGTGAGCTTGTGTATGCTGGAGTAAAGAAAGGAAGGATGGACTCAGCTGAGGAAGGATGGTGGCTGGGCCTGATTGTTGAACATTTGTCATAGATTTTTTTTTTCCATGTTTGAATAGGACTGTGATAAAATTGACACATCGAGAGGATGATAAAGTCAGTGATTGCAGTTAGCACTTAAGTGAGAGAAGAACTGAAACAGTTTATTTTAGCAGCAGGGAGTTGCCCGACTCGGGACTCTTGTTCTTCACCTGCTTCTCACTGCAGTGAAGAAGTGAGTGATGTGCTGGGCCCCTGCAGATCTTCTGAAGAAAATTTCAGTGTTACATTTCAAATCCAGCTGTTAGGAGTGTCTGAACACTGGCTGTACTCAGGGTGCCCTTGCTTTTGAGGGAAGACTTCCCCATCACATTTCGTTTCACAACCAGGGTCCAGGAGACTTTGTGCTTTCAGGAAATCTCTTGCAGCATAATAGCACTGGAAAGCTGGTATGTGGGGTCCCTTGGAACATCCTGCTCCTCTTGTTGGCATTGCCAGATAACAAAACAGATGTTGAATATTGCATGGGAGTTCTGGGCAACATATACCACACAGAAGATTAAAATAGTCCTTTTCTTGTGACAGCAGAGGACTAGTGCTGGTGTTGTGTAAGAATCTCTACAGGCCTGTTCCATCCATGTGTAATGTAACATCCATCAAGTTTTGGAAGTAGTGATGTTAAATGTAATTGTGCCTTTCACCACTGTCCTGAAGGAAGAAGGGAAGACTTCAAAATAAAATTGTTCTTCTTGTGGTTTGTGGTTAAGGCTGAAATGGCTTTTCTGAGGTATTTGATTTTTATTGCCTCTAAATAGAATAGCTGGCAGGAGTTAAAAATAGCAGAGTCTGCTTCCCACCTGTTTGGATTCTCATCTTATTTTGGTTCAGAGGTGGAATGCATGAATGTAAATCGTTAGGATTAAAGCATTGCTGCTTGTGTCCCTGAGAACGGGCAGGAGATGCTTATTGTGCCTTGGTGAGGACGGGCTCTGATTGATGTGGCACATGTGCCTTGCTGGAAGAGGGGGAGGAAAATGCTCCTGGGGAGGGATCCTTGGGAGCACTGTATGTCTTTCAGTGTGGAAAATTGGAGTCATGAGCCTGCATGTTGAATAACAAAGACAAATATGAATATTGGCTGGTGGAGTATTTAGAGCATTGTTCACTCTGCTGAGTGAAGCAAGGCCCTTGGCAGGGGAGTCTGGTACTGGTTAGAGGTGCTCTCCAGCGATGGTGGTGTAATGGAGCTGCCAGCAAGAGGGGAATGTCAGTGCTTGTTGGCTTTGCTCTGCAGCACAGCACTCCCTCCGCTGGGTTGTGGGAGTGGGGCGATGAGTAAGCAGCGTTTGCTCTGAAACCTGCACTTCTCCTCTGCTTTGGTACATGGAACTTTTGGTGTGAACTGTTTTCTTAGCTCCTGTACAAAGCTAATTTACAGTGGATTTCTCTGGTTCCAAGCCATGTGCAGCCAAATACGATTCTCTGAAGAACAAAGCATGGTCAGAACAGCATTTTCATTTTAGGAGACAGGGGCTTTACCACTATTATGTGCAACAACCGTTTATTTTGTGTAAAACTGAATACTGTTTGTGAACTCCTAATGGCTTTTTGGAAGCTTTCTGTAAAGTTAAGCTCAACTTGGGGCACTGTAGAATATATACTGTCAAAAGATGTGAAGTCTCCATATTGAGAATAAGTGGTAGAATTTGACTTACAAAGAGATTATGAACATATTTGATAAAAGCTCTTCCTTAGCTGTTTCACTGGAATTATTTCTTGATACCTCCATTTCTTTCTTGGCTCGTTTGTCCTCTGCATCACCAGGGAATGCTGTGTAGGACTGCCAATACTCAAGCTATTGATTTTGCCTCTTTACTGGGATCCTCTTAAGTTTATCTGGGATGTTTCTGGTTGGGATTAAGGCTGAATGCCGTCCAGAAAGACAGTTTGAAAGTAAAGTTGTCTCAGCATGACTTGTGGACTGCTTGATGCTGCAGGTGGAGATGCCACTGTGCGTTCCCAGTAAACTCACTGGTGCTAGTGGGACTCTTCCATAAGCCCATTTGTACTAACCTGGCAGAAAACTCTAAAATGACAGTTTTCTGTTGATTTGCTCAGTTTTGGACTGTGCGTTGAGCTTGAGTCAGCTTCAGGGTTGAGGAAGACAGCAGCCTTCTTGTCACCTCGGTTGGTGGAATAACAGCTCTCCTTGTTTTATCCTCTCTTGTGATTCTACCAGCATCCTTGCATGCCTTTTGGTTTCTGAAGCTTTTTGCTGGCATTGCAAGAGAGCTTTCCAGGAGCAAATCCTGAAACCTCCTGGCGGGATCTGCAGCTCAGTGTCGGTGCTATGCTTAGCAGCAGAGCTCTGTTGTGGAGGAGTGTTGTGGGAAACA
The DNA here is from genome assembly GCA_013400775.1 of Chaetops frenatus. Taxonomy (NCBI): domain Eukaryota; kingdom Metazoa; phylum Chordata; class Aves; order Passeriformes; family Picathartidae; genus Chaetops; species Chaetops frenatus. The sequence goes on from VZTR01010984.1 coordinate 60,900, forward strand.
TTATATCTGGTAGCAGTGCTGCCAAACTTAGGTGGCAAACCCGTAATTTCAAGGTCTGTCTTGTTCCACAACTCACTGGGACTGCCTGGAAAGCCTTCTAGAGGAGAAAGAGAGGAGACTAAGGGAAGAACAAACAAACATCTGGGGCAAATTTGCTTTGATTGTGCTGACTGTTGGAATATGCTCTTATGTGTGGATCTGCATTGAAAGGAGAAAGGCTGAGAGGGCTTAGCGGCTTTAGAGTCCCCCATGCAGGGAGGCAGAAGCAGCAGGGACAAGAATAGCTTGTGTGAGAAGGCTGTGGCACAGACCGTGGCACTTCCAGCACCGAGCAGCTGTGCAGCCTCTGAGCACCCGCCCTGCAGCTTTGCATGGGTGGGAACAGGCAGCTCAGAGAAAGTGGTTTGCTGGTAAGAGCCAGCAAAGATACTTGCCCAGTCAGGGAAATGGGATCCATGTTTCCTTAAAATTGCACCATGCTCTGTGGTGGCTTCTGATGCACTGGAATTAAAACGTGAGCATTTTCTGTGCTTTTCCTGCCTTTGGTATTTGCCCAGGGAGGGGTCTCTGCTGTGCAGGAAAGGTACACATCCTGCTGAAGACCTTGCTTAGTGTCAAATGTGGAACAAGCAAAACCACTTTTGACTTCCTATCAAAGCTACAACAGAAAGAGTAAGACTTGCTGAGCTTTCTTGGCGTTTGAAGCAGATACTGAACAGTGGATCCTCTGAGTACCAGGGAGCAAGGCCTGCTTCCTCCTTTGTCTCCTTTTTTATGTGGCTGCTGAGCCAGAAGGACACACATGTTATGCTGAGGTTTTTTGATGTTGCTTTGTGATATCTTTTCTGAATAAGCATACTTAACTTTAATGGTGTCATACCCCTGGAGGATGTAAAATGTCAGCAAAGGTGGAGAAGTTTGTGGAATCTAGAATTCAGTTAAAACAGTGAAAAAAAGTAGCAGAATTTGATGTTTGGAGTGATGTGCCACTTGTGCTGTGTGTGTGCAAGATGACTAAAAAAATTGCTGCTGGTCCTGATAGTTTGATTTTTTTTCTTTATACACAAATTTCTGTCTTTGTTTTGGAGGTGGTTTGGTGTTTGTGTTTAGCTTGGACTAATACATTTGCATAAGCTAGAAACACCTAACCAATGTGGACTTAATTATTTGGGTAAATGATTTGCTGCGTTGCAGACTTTAGCTCTGTTTGTAACTGGGAAAAATTATTTGTATGAAATAAGCAAAGTATGTGGAAGCTAGGAGCTTGCAACTTCAGTGCATCATATATCCACAGTTATGCTTTAAACCGGCTATTTTCAAAGCATGGATGGTAGAGTTATTTTGCTGACATGACAACACTGAGTTTGTTTTTAGTACTAAGAGTTCACTGGCATTAGCGAGTATTTCAAGCTTGGCTTAACAAGTTTAACTTTCATTGCTCACTAAATGTGTAATTAAGTTACGACATCTTCTCATCTGTTTTGAACTTAAATTATCACTGGTTTTAACTTTCCTATCACACATGACTTTTTCAGGATTGCAGGATGTGTGAAAACGGTTTACTGTAGCCATATGCTTGGCCAGAACACCAGGATGTTTCAGTAGGTTTGAAGCATGGGTGGTTGTGTGATGTGTGGTTTTTCTTTTACAAAAGCTGTGTTAATTCTTGCCTGGACTACTCTATCACCTCATGTTTCAGAAAGTCTTTCGCAGAGTATTTCCTAGTGTTTGCATTGGAAGGGGATCGTGTTTGCAGAAGGGTGGCTCCACCAGATGTCTCCATCCCTACCTTGCATCTGGCCTGTGCTGTTTCCAGGTGTCCAGCAGGTCTTCCTAGCTTGATACCTGTGGGTTGAATCACTTCATTGTGAGCTTGCTGTCCTGGCTGGGTGTGTTTGCTGCAGAGATGGCTGTTATCAGTGGGAAGGACACAGCGAAGAACCCAATTGTCCCTTTATCAGCTTGCTGGCCTCCTCCTTAGAAGCTTCTAGGTCAGCAGGCCCATTCTACCCTTTCTCTACAGATCCTAGTGATGAATGTGTTTGTTTAGATCAAAGTGAAAAAAAACATGAGCTGCCCATACTGTGTGTTTGTGTGCATCATCCTCTGTAGTATAATTGACTGTGTGACAGTGCCATAAACTGGAGACCACCCACAGTATGGCTGGACTTCTGTATATCCTCTCTTTCATAGGACTGTAGCTGCTTTCTTTAACATCTTTTCCTAAATGACTTGTTTAAGGTTTGTGCAATCTTCCTGAATTTAGGGAGAGGACATCTACTGGGTTCTTCCCATCCAGAAGCCAATTGCCTTTTTATTTGGCTGTTTTGCTCCATGTTGGTTTTTGATGTGTTTTGTCTGAGCAGGTCCAAAGTTTCTCATCTTCAATGTCTGAAGATTAACTATAGTTAGTATTTGAGGTATGCCTGGTTCTTGCTTTTCAACAAGTTCATTGCTACTCTTGCCTTAAAAGAATAGTGGAAATGTCTGCCATCATCCTCATAAGAACAGTGGAAATTTCTGCTGTCATCCCATCTTCTGCTCCCAAGAGGGATTAAATTCTGGGAATTAAGGCACTTGGGCAGCTGACTTCAGACTCTCATTTGCATGACTTTTGTAAGGAAGCAAAGGAATCTTAGTGCTGGAGATTTAAAATAATCCTTGCAGAGAGTTTTCCCAAGACCAGACTTTCACAGCACTTTAGGACAGTTTGGGTTGGAATGGACCTTAAAGGTCATCTTGTTCCAACCTCCTGTCATGGGAAGGGACACTTTCCACTAGATCAGGTTGCTCCAAGCCTCATTCAGCCTGGGCTTGAGCACTTCCAGGGACAGGTCATCCACAGCTTCTTTGGGCAACCAGCCTCACCATTCTCATCCACATCAGTTGATGAGGATACTTAGCTTGCTTCTCAAAATCCCATGGTGTGAGTTATTTTTCCTTAGGATGTGATGCAGTAAGACCAAATCAAGGGTGTTGTGTGTAGCCAGCTGGAAAGGGCTCTCACTCTTGCTGAGGGAGTGGCTGTAACTGCACCCCAGGCAGAGTGCTGTGCACTCGTTGGTGATGCATGACACTGGTTCAGTCACCATTAGCTGTTCTATGGCACCCATCATGGTGATGGTCCATTCATGCTGCTAAAGCACCAACACCTTGTGCCCCTTTGGGCCTGAGTAGTGGTGGTGCACTGCTCAGTTGCTGTATAGTTTTGACCTCATTTTATCCTTCTGCCAAAGCAGAGAAATGTAAATAGGGATGGATGACTGTTGTGGTTTGCTTCAGTGAGTTGAGGTCTGGTGTATGGGAAAAGGCACTTTTAAGTACAACGGTGGTGATGACTTCAGTCTGGTGGTGACAGGACTTCACACAAATCTTTGAATTTTTCTGTGGCGTTCATAATACTAATGCAGTGTGATTTGTGACTGTTGTTTGTGATTGTAGGGAGGAAAATGCTTTTTCTGTTCAGGTTTTATTGTATCTGGTACTTGTTCTAAACTCTGCTTTCCCAGGGAGGTAGGAAATGGTGTTTGTACTCTGGAATGTGAGTGTTAGTGTGTGAAGGAGTTTGGAGAACTTTTTTAGAGAGCTGTAAAGGGAGGCAATATATTCCCACTGAAACTGCTAAACAGCAAAAGCTTCTGTGAGCCCAGAGGCACACATGTTTTCTGTAAAGGCTGTTTTTAATCCTTCAGTTTGGAGATGTAAGAGGAGTCCTCTTGCTAATCGGTGGAATGTCCTTGCCATCAGCTTTTTCTCCTAAAATGCCTTGAGTAGCATGTGGTGCTGGTCTAGGCTGCTTTCTTCCTTCCCCTTGCCCTAGGAGTCTTCTGAGCATCCGTGTTCCACAAGCTCACCATGTGTGACTGACACAACGCAGCTTTTCTTGCTCTTCAACTTCCCTTAGTGGTAATTGGAAACTTTCTTTCTTTCATGACTCATACTGTATATTGTTCTGAAACTGCTCGTTTGGAAGGTTTCTTGGGCGGATATAGTGGAAAGAGGGCCACAGGCTGTCTCCTTAGCAAGGCAGAATGCGTGTTGCACTGGGGAGATTTTTCTTCCCCTTCTTCAAACTCAGCCCTTCAGTTTATCAGGCAGAAGCTAAAACAATTGTTTTTCTCCTGTTGCTTCACTGAAATAGGGAGAAGCAGGTCACATGAACCCACCTCTTCAACATTTCCAGTGGTAAGATGGAAGAAGGATCACAGCTCTAGCTAGCAGGGGGTCATCTTGTTCCACATTGAAAGAATTATTGGCTAGATAAAACACTTTGCATATTTAAGTACTGAGCTGTGAATGAATGCAGTACTAAAGCTTAGCTAACGTACAATTTAAGTTCTATTACTCTTATCTGCAGAATAAGGCTAGATGTCATTTTCACAGAGCTGAGGTTTGCTGCAGAGCACAGGGAGGTCTGGTATTTCAGTATGTAACATTTTATTGTTGTGTATTTCAAGAAAAGCTTGTTTAAGCTTCTCAAGTGAGTGAGAACCAGTATGTTATCTTTTTGGGCTCAACTTTCCAGAAGAATCCCTGAGCTTTAATCTTTGGTAGATCTGAAGCAAAGGTTACCAGGTCGGAGGGTGCAAAAATAATTGAAGTGACCCTAAAGGGTTTTGTGGGAGTGCTCTCTGACCCTTACAAATTCTCCTGCCTGCAAATGTGTTAGGAAGTCCTGTGCTCTATAGGAGAATTCCAGTGCAATCCTATATATTTTTATAAAGAAACGATCCTTGACTAAAAGACTGAGAAAGCTATTTCAGTGGGGGCACTCTGCTTCCCAGCTTTTGAAACTGGTCTAAAATCTTAATCTGTTGCTGAAGGATGTGGGATGAGTGCAGAAAATTAAGGAAAGTGCACCCTGTAAGTCACAATAGTGTTTGTCTTAGAGGCTGCTGTAAAATAGAGCAATTTGGTTGGCATCTTAGTTTTCAGTTGAAAGAATCAGTTCTGCAGTCTGAGGATAACTAGCAGACATCTGCTAGTCTTTAAAAAAAAGTTGATATCCAAATTTTCAGGTTTATAATTCCTTTGGGAGATACAGTTTTAGATCATGTCAGTCTGACCAAACTGCAATTAATTACTGTAATCCTTCAGGTACCATTTTTTATGTTCAAAGTGGAGAGATGGTTTCTGCCACTTACTGCTATAAAAAATAAAAGTGCTTTAGTTAATAATGGCTGTAATTAAGAACTTGGAAACGTATTCCAGGCTTACTTTTTTCCTCATAAGCTTGTGTTCATGTTCCCCAAAACACCAATGGTACAAATGTTGGTGTAGCAGATTGTGCAGCAGCAAATGCTTGCACTGAAAAGCTCTGCTTGCTTCCAAAACTGCTGAAATGCTGGTTCTGTTATGTCAGATCCCTGAGGTCTAACATCTTAGTGTCAATGATGTGTTTAAGCTTAGAGTGGTTTTGTATCTTGTGGCTCTTAAAGCGTGTCTGGCATCTTAAGTATCAGTAGAAGCAGAGACTTTGTGAGTCAGGGTTGATTTTTCTGGGGGGTGTGACAGCCAGGTGATTTTGTCCTGCCTTGTGCTGTTCTGCTGTGGAGAGGACACAGTGATTTGTATGATTAATTTTTTTCAAGGAACTCTTCACTGTGAGAACTGCTCAGACTGAAAGGAGAATGGGATGGTTTGCACTCAAGAGTTCTTTCCAAAGGAGCTCCCCAGGAGAATATAGTGAATATTTTGAAATGATGTATGAATATTGGATGTCACCAGTTTCTCACAGTTGAAAGTATAAATCTTGGGGCTGCTTTGAACCAACCCTATTGTGTACAGCTGCAAGAAAAGATGCTACTTCTCAAATGGGGAATACGAACATTTCAGTCTAGGAGAGGGGAATGAGTCCTACCTTTCTCCTTCAGTTGTATGCACCAAACTAATTTTTCTTTAAAATTCTTCCCTTGCGTTTTCCCACAGGAGCTTTTTTGCCTTTTTAGTTTGGGCAATCATGGCAGATGCCAGTGCATTCATTATTTTTTTGCAGTGTCTACATAAATGCTGCTACTCTTGTGCTGTTTGTTCTGTTAATACAGCATAGTGTCTGAAGTACCTGTTCGTTTTTTGGTAATCAGGTATCATCACTCTTGTGATGCAGATTTTAAAATTTCTTGTCAATTGTGTCAAGTTGTTTATTACAGTGGAAAAGAGTTGACAGTATTTTAGTTTCGAAAGTTTAGACTCTTCTTTGTTAAATGCAGCACATCGGTAGTAAACTGACACTCCTTTTCTTTCTCCTTTCAGCCAGATAATGAAATCTCTTCAGACTGCAATCATGTAAGTATTGCTTTGTTTATTCAGTCTCTAGCTTATGGCATTTGCACCTCCTATCCCTTGTGAACCTGAGGTATTTTGCATAGTTTGGTACTTTGCAAAAACTGTTAATCAAGATACATTTGAGTTTCTGTACTGGCCTTTGGAGGAAGAACACAAGGTGACTTCTTTAACCCAGTTGGTCTTAATGGAGGCTTCAGAGTGGAACATTTTTAAGGACTTTATGAACTATACTTTTGTATCAGGGGAGGATAGCAGACATCTTTCCTGTTTCATAATTGGGGGGTGGTTCCCATGAGTTACTGGGAGCAATGTGATGTGTTCCTTTTGGGAAAGATGTGAGCAGTACTGAATTTAAACTCTTAATTTCAGCTGTTGACACCTTCTGTATTACTTTCACAGCTGCTAAATTCTTAGACTCGCTTGGAAAATGCTGTGGGGGTGTGATATTTAGAGGCAGTTTGAGACACTTGGCTGGTTTTAGAACAGATTTCCTCTCAGCACTGTGTTTAACAGTGAGCAAACGATTAGCCAGTTTTTGGGCTGTCAAGCTGACTCTTCAAATCCCAAGACTCTCAAAAGAAAAAAAAAAAAAAGAAAAAAAAAAAAAAAAGAGAAAAAAAAATTCATTGCTAAGGTTGGTATTAGGTTTCTTTTGGTTTTTCTCATTTGTATTCTGTCAGCGTACACCATATCAAGATCCTTAATTGCTTGGTTAGCCCTGAACACAGACAGACAAGTGCATGCCTCAATGACAGTCTTGATTTTGGATGCTTGAGAAGCTGTGTTTTGCTTTATTATTAGAAGATATATTCCAGAGATGAAACCCGGCCATGCTGTACAACTAGTAATTTCCAACGGTGCTTATAAATTAACCTTTAGCACTGCCTGACTTCGTTGGCAGCTGTAATTCTCTGTTGTGCAGGGTTGGATCAGATGAAGGGCACAACATGTTTCTGTTTAAGTCTTTTTGAAAAAGAGAAAACTCCAGTAATTAAAATGTATCTGCCTGACATTTAAATGTGCCAGCAAAAATTACCTGAATGAAGAAGAAATTGAGAATTCTAGAAATCAAAGTTGAATCTTTCTTCTGCTGGATTAAGTGATGGCATCTCTGCTTCAAGGCAAATGTTGAGCAGGTGTGGATTATGGAAGCTGTTCACAAATAGGAACTGTGGGCTAAGTCTCATTTTCCCAGGCAGAAATTAAAGGGAGATGATAAAAAACTAGACTACAGAGAGATTGTCTCCTGTCCAAATGCTTTCTTTGCCTCTCTCTGCAGTACAATTGCTGATCATCCCCTGGCAAATACTGCCTAGTGCTAAAATCAGGAGTTTTAAGCCACAAGTTTGACCTTCTTTCTGTTTGTGGGAAGGTTCATTTGGAGAACATCTCATTTCTAGACTCTCTAAAGTGTTAGATTACAAATGCAGAGATGTATTCTCATCTTGTGTCCTCATTCTTGTACTTCCACTTCTGCCTGGGATAGACCTACAGTGCTTTTTGTAAGGATGGGTTCCCTGTTCATTCACTTTTATCTATTAAACCTCATGTTTACAATTTACTCCATTTGTAACACCCTTGTTTCCCATCACCTCCTTTTTTAACTGTTCACAACTCCAAAACCATAAGAGGTGTGGAAGGTGATGCAGTTATGCTGATTTTGGTTCTCTCTATGCTTCCACCCTCCTGGAGTAGGTGTGAAACTGCTTTCCCTGTGTAGAGCATGTGATTATGTTTTCCCAGGGTCTTGTGTACAATTGAAACATCAAAGTAAAAGTTTGACCAAATTTTGTCTTTTTGATATTAATTTTTCACAAAGGCAGAGTTTCTAAAGTGAATTTTTAAAACTTCTTAATCTCCAAGTTAATGAAAAATGTTTTAATGAAGCTTAAGTTCCTGGAAAAACAGATGAGCTAATAGAGCAATCGGGCTTTTTGCGACCTTACCCTATATTTTCACTTTATGGTGCCTCAGGAGGACATCTGGGATGTGTCTGTGTATCTGCAGGGTGTGACTTGCCCAAGACTGATTCTTGCACAATGACCCTGTGCATTGAGGCTCCTTCGTGAGCTCATTGCTGGCTCCTGGGAGAAAAGTTGTCCTTAGAGAGGCATTTTTGCAGTCTAAGCTCTAATGTATCGTTTTGCTTAGCAAGAGAGAACCTCCTGTGGGTTTGAAGTATATCTGCATCCAAAAAGTTGTCTGGTCGCAGTCCTCACAGAAGGATCAAGCTGCTTTGTCTCCTGCCTTTTTTTTTTTGATAGGTTTTTGTAAGGTTTTCAGCATGACATCTGCTCATATTGAGGATTTAATTTGTTTAGTTCACTTGCATCATGGCACACAAAGGTGTGGTGGGCTAAAGCTGCTGCTAAATATGCAGCAGGTACCAAGTTAAAGCTTTCATTGTTTTATCCTTTCAGTTGTGAAATATTCTCCATTTGTTATATTTGCTTTTAATGAGTCAGCTCATGACCTTGCAGGGAGATTTCTGATAGCCTGAATTTGTTCAGTATGAGAAAATTATTGCAGAAATGAAGGGACAAAGTTGTTGTCAAGGAGACTTTTTATTGATCATTGCACTGTAGAATGATGATGATACAGATTGGGTATAAATGATATTCCATTGTTTTCTGAAGCAAAATCTTTGTTATTCTCCGTGGAAAGCTCTTAAGCTCCCTTTCTACAAATGCTTTCTCTATAGCTCTTGTGGAACTACAAGCTGAACCTGACTACAGATCCAAAGTTTGAATCCGTGGCCAGAGAAGTCTGCAAGTCCACTATTGCTGAGGTAAGCCAGGAGGAAGGCATGGCTGCTCTTGTGGCACTGAGGCTTTTCCATTTCTATGTGATAGTGAATTAATATGTGAATAGTGATGTGTGGAAGCTCTAGTCTCATATACCAGATTTCTAGCTGTAATTAATTCAATCTCCTTGCTGAAGAAGCTTGGGTACCTTAGTGGTACCAGGCAAAGGTATGGGAGAAAGAAATGCTGAGCTAACAACCCACCAGCTCCTACCAGACCTTTTGTCAGAAATCTATTGTGAATTGGATTTGTCCCCTCTTAATGATGTGTTGTTGGAGCAGGGGTTCTGCTGGATTTAACATAAGGCTGGTTTTGGACTGTGTCTTGCTAGCAGAAGTGATAAGCACACAGACATCAAATGATAATCAACTTGAGGATTTTTTTCAAGTTTCAAAGGGTAGTTACTCCAAGGAGACTATGTTAGGAGCTTCCTCTTTGTAGGTTGCACTAGGAGATAGTGCTCTGTATCTCAGGCATCCCCACACCTTGGTCCAGCTTCAAAGATGACTTGATCAATCATTTCTTTCCTTGTGCTCTTGCTCAAGCTCTCAAGGCCCTGTTCTCATGTGGGCGCTGGCTGAGCTGAGGTCTTTTCCTCTGTTTGTGGTGGTTTTCAGCTAGACTTCAGGGAAGCAGTGGAAGCAAGGCTCTCTGCAGCTGTACAGGCTTCAGCTGACTTAATTCAGTCACTAAGCCACGCTCTCAAAAACATTATTTATATACCCACCAGTATAATGTGATCTTGCCATAAACTTGCCTTTTATAAAAACGTTCAGTCTGCTCTAGTGCAAACTGTTTAGTGTAAGGAGAGATCAAAAAAAAAACGTATTAAAAGCAGGCTAGAAGATGAAACAGTGGAAGACAGCATGCATCAAAGGATTGTGTTGTAGTTGGAGTTTGGTAACTCCCAAAGCAAACACTGCCAAATCTGTTGAATCCCACTTTTTTTGCTGTCATAGGAAAGATCATGTTTTTCTGGATTATGTCATACGGCTGCTGCAGAATTTTTACAACCAAGGCATTCTTGAAAATACTCTTTTAATAGTCTGTTTAACTACCATTTTTATATAGTGGCAGTCTGGCATTGCTGTAAATGATGCCCTCTAAATATGGGATATGATGTTTAAAGCAGTGGGAAGAGTATACATAATTTTAGAATTTTGCCATTTGGTGAGTGGTAGGTTAGATAAGGAACAATAATCTCATGTTTGATCTTCTGGTGTTTAAACCATTCCACTAATTCCACATTTTTAAACCATTCCACTAATATTTTTAAAAGTACTTCTACAAAACTGTTTAAAACAGATATATAGTGGGCGTATACTCCTCACATATAATATTAACCTATTTGTATTTTCCTTCAATTCCTACTAACAGATAGAGGTGACCTTTTACTGGGTGAATGAGCTCTGTTTAAAGTATTGTTTTGCACTAAGAACAAAATACAACCGGAAGAGCAATTCCTAGAAAAAGTCATTTGGGAAATGGTGACTGACCCAAATGGGTTATGGGTATGTTCTGAAAAGTGCACCTTTAATTTTATCAGCAAAATACAGGTTTAAATTTCAATTTATTTTCTTCTCAGCTGTTGTGGATTTTATAAGTTCTGGCAAGAGCTTTAACCTAGAATTATAGTTGGCTACCAGATAACAGTGATTGCTTCCTGGCAGTAACATGTTCGCTTGGTCTTTTCTGCAGTTCCGTGGCTCAGGCCATGGCACTCTGGGGCTGTTTCCAAAGCCAGGCTCTTCCAAAATCAGCATGTTGCCATTGTGTGCTGGCTTGGCTCACGGTACTTGAGCTGCAATAGGGCCAAACCAAAGATGCAGCTTTCTCAGAGAGCACTTGCCCAGCTGTCTCCTGTTCACCCTGCAGCGCTCCTAAGTGTTCTCATTTTAAAATGCATTTTACATCTTATTTGTAACAATTACTTTTACTTTAGTAACTGTTTTTCTAGTAGCTATTTAGATTAAATATAAAATGTTTCACTATCCTACATATGCCTTCAAAATAATGATGTTTAAAATGTTAAATGTTTTATTTGTTACACAGAAAGTAACGGCCTCATACGCTGAGGCAGAGATCTGTTTTATTCATCTAGTCTAACCTGTGTGAGTCTGTCACAGGGTGCCCTGAGTTATTCTTGTTTGAATTAGAATATATCTTCCTAGAGACAGCTCTCCATTTTTTTAAATTTCCAATATAAATATTCCAACTTGGTATTTGGGAACCGATAAAATGGTTTCCTGCCTGTTCCCTTAGTGCTGCCCTTGCTTGTTATCTGAAACTGCCAGAATTATTGATTGCCATAGATCTTCCTTGAGATTGATGAGCCCTTCAGTATTTTTACGGGGACAAATCTTTGATGTAATCAAGTCAGCCCATGTATCTATTCCTTGCAAACCTGTCAGCACTGAACTTTAGTGTCTGCCTGCCAGAAGTTCTTTCTGCAGTGTTACGGCTGCAGTCTTCAACACACTCCTGAACAGGGGCCACCAGAACTGGACAAGTATTTCAACATGGGCTTGCCAGGGTTAAAGAGTAGTGTAGTCTTGGTGCTCCTTGGAGCGAGGCATCGCACTGCTCCTATTGAAAGATTCCTCCAGGGACCATCCCTAACTGATAAGTAACCATGTTTTCTCCTTCCTTTGGAAAGACACTGTCAAAACTGCCTGCATCTTTTACTTCCAGAGGTGGTGGGTTTGGCCTGACTGTCTGCTTCCCTGAGCAGTGCAGGCTGTGATTTATATTGGGGACCTGTCTGTTCTCGTACTCTGCTTTTCCGATCCCTGCACAGCTTTCAGGTTTGGTTAGCTGTGAGTTTTACTTTTTTTAGACCACTGAGTAAAATGGTTTTAGTACCAACAATCAGTTCGTGCAAGAGCCTCATAGAAAAGATTTGATGAGGATTTTCCTTTATAGTATTTTTCATCTCCTAGGGAGTTATAAACAGTTCCATAAATAGTGTTGACTTTTGAATCAGTCTCACTTCTGGCCAAAATCTTATATTGTACGAGGTCAGGTGGCTAATGGGGGTCTAAGTATGATTTAGAGATGTTGTAATATGTTCTAAATAAAGGTTTGTCAAACTAGCATTTTTTGTACAAGTCTACTTGATTGCAGGGGTTCAGTGTAATTATAAAAGATGATTATTGAGCAATAGAGTTTATAATCCTCAAGGTCGCTGTGGTTGCTTTTTTTGGATGCTGGCACACATGAGATTTCTCATTTCTGAAATATTTTCAATTATTCTGACTTACTGAAAATCAAACTAAAGCCTAGAGGGTTTCTTTGCTAGCAGATTTTGAAGCTACAGATGCAAGTTTCTTTGAGGATTTTCCTATAAGGTTAAATTCATAAGCTGCAGCTACTGTAATTTTCTTTTCTTTTATTTTTTTTAACAGGTAAAGGAGTGTGCAGATGAACCAGTTGGTAAAGGATTCTTGGTGTCATGTTTGGTGGATCACAGAGGCAACATCACTGAATACCAGTGCCATCAGTACATCACTAAAATGACAGCCATTATCTTCAGCGATTATCGGTTGATCTGTGGCTTCATGGATGACTGCAAAGCTGACATCAATCTCCTGAAATGTGGCAGCATTCGACCTGGAGAAAAGGTATCCAGAGAACATGTAGATTGTCAATAGACTTGTAAAAGTCATTCACTTCAGGAAACTGATATGGAGGCTCTGCAATAGTATTACTGTCTTTCTTGCAAATGAGAAAATACATGGTGTATCTCATCTGTCTGAAAAGGGTCATGTCCTGATTGTTTGCAGCTCCTTTTTCATAAATATGTATTCATTCCTGTATGAGGAACTGCTATGAAGAGACTTCCGTTTGTCTTTCCACACCCCACTACAGGTAATCTGGCAGGTAGTTGTCTCTTTGATGAGGCTCTCTTGAGCTTGACTCAGTACAGTGAATCCAAACAATAGACTTAAGCAGGCCTGTTGCTTGGCTTATTTCACAGTCTGGTTGGGTCTGGCAGGAAGGTTATCAAGGTGATGATGCCTGTGCTATCACCCTTTCTGCTTCTCAGGCTGTAGTTGATAGATTGGATCAACAACTTTTATCTGTTTGCTTCTTCTTTCCTCTGCACCTACAAAATCAGTTGAAGGGCACAGGGTGTGTGGTGTCACATTTTAGTAGTACACAGTTACCAAGACTGTCCTGGTTTTACTAAATCATTGTTCTTTTGCCATGTGACACTTAAGCAGAGGTTGATGCAAAGAAAAGTTTGTAGTGACTAGATGTGGGATTATTTTCAAGGGACTGTCTTTCCCTGTCTACTTCAGCATAGCTAATGCAGGCACCAATTAGACAGTGCTGCGGGAATGAGTGACTTTTTCTATGATAAGTTTTTATGTTTAGGGATAAAGTGAAAAATACCCTATCAACTTTTTACAGTGCTTTTTAGATTATAGCTTTTATGCTTATAACAATTAGTCTCATAAATGAGCTATTAATGAAGGGGTTTGCAATAAGATACACATTTTTTTGGTTAAAAAAAGAAGCTTTCCTGGTTGTTTGAGATATGCACGGCTATAAGCAGCTAGTGTGTTAAATTTAAGTTCTCATGTATTCCAGAAGACTTAGCTGAACCACAGAAGGCACAAAAATAAGGACTCATTTCTGGAAACAAGAACAAAAGCAACTACAGAAGTGGGAGGAAGTTGGATGCACTATAGGTTCAGACTGGTAACAGCTGAGTAACTTGCCTTCTCCATAAAGTAAAAGCTCTTGTCTAATACTGGGTAAAAAGACTTGGTGAAATAAGAATGAGAAATTGCTTTTAGCAATCAGTCAGAAATTTAGCAGTCAGAGTCAGAAATGTAATATGAATCCTGCGTGTCAGGTCTGCATATTACCTGTGGCTTGACCAAATTTAAACAAATTAAAATACTTACGGTAGCACTGAAGGGATTCATTAGAGGGGATTTTGTAAGCATAAACCAAATCTCATATGGTAGGAGTGAAGCCAGTGTGGGCAGGCCTGTATGGGTAACTGTGCACAACCCACCTCGTTGGTTGGTTCAGGCGGGTGAAGGGGGAGGATGGCCGGGGTGCCAGAGGTCACAGGGCACCAGAGGAAGGGAAACTTTGGGTCACCCAGCTTCTGTGGGCTAGCAAAGTGATCACTAACCAAACTTCTATGCGTTTTACTATGGCTTGTGCATATTCCTCACTTTCTTGGTACCCAACCCAGCATATTGTGCCTTGGTTTGTGAAAGTGTTGCAGCCTGTCATATATCTTTTGTTATGCTGTCATCCTTGGCACTTGGAGCAATTGAAGTACTCTGCACTGCTATGGAAACAGCTATAAATGGCTATGCGAGCATTTCTTTTGTTGGTGTTCTGTTCTATCCCTTTGCTGCTTCAGAGAAATCTAATTTGCTTCCATCAGATGCTGGTTAAGGTTTTATTTCCATGCTGTAGCTTCTGAGAGTTACCTGTAGAGAAACAGTCATTACCCTTTTGTATGACTGAAGGTAACGGTGAATTTAATAAATAGGACCTGGACACCTGAGGAGGAAGAGATTCCCTCTCTCTTTTTTTATGGAAATAAGCACAGCTAGACCATGAACTCCTTCCACATCAGGCAGCTAGGTGATTGCAGTATGATCACTTCATCAGACTAACTGGGATAAACTGGCATTTTTAACTGTAAAAGGCACTTAAATTGATAATCTGGAATTACCCTGCCCCTTGAAGCTTCTCTGCTAGCTCATCATGTTCCTTCTCTATGCTTCCCTTTTTTTTTTTTTTTTTTTTTTGGTTGGTTTGTTTGTTTGTTTGTTTGTTTCAACTTGCTTGATACCTCCTAGTTAAATTCTGTTCTTGCTGAGTTTGTTGCTTCTGATGTGGTGGTTTCCATGCTTTCTTTTCACACGTTTCTATTTGGGTTTCTGCTCTGTAAGAACAGTAAAGGTCAGTTTAGAAGTCTTGATCTGACCCTGGACTTCATTTTGCTGTATGTAGCAAAAGGAGCTGTAGATGTGTCATTTGAAAGCATTAAGTTTTCTAACATGCCTGTGTTGTGCAGGTGTTGGGGGCAGGGGGGGGTGTCTTTATATTTTTTCAGCCATTGGAGAAGCATTTAATAATAATTTCAGTCACCTCTCCAGTTGGCTGTTGTGTTTCGTAATGAATTTGGTCTCCTGGTATTCAGAAGTTGTTTTATGTTCATGCAATAGGGATCTAATTTGAAATTGAAATGGGTAATTGCAGTGGAGCTTTTCTTCTTCAGCTGCTGGTTGAAATGAGCTGGCTGTGTCCAGAATTGTGTCAAACTCTAGTGGGTAGTGTGTAGTTGCCAGGGTGCTATTTAGCCATGATGTCCAAGCTGTAGTTGATTATTTGCCATAATGAAACCTACATAAGTTTCAATTGCACATCTCTTGTAGTACTTTATCAAATAACAGTATTTTTCCTAAAGGAAGACACCTTAAGAGATGATTGGTTTTTTGTTTTGGTTTTGGGGTTTTTTACCTCTAAGGGCTTTGAGTACAGCTGCTCTCTTTCTTTAGTTTCACAAAAGTAATGGACACAGATGAAACTGAGTCTAAATGGGAAGAGGTGGTGACATTCAGCTCAGTCTTTGTTCACTCAGTGTAGTAGTACAGCAGTGTACGTGTAGCATTGTGCAGTGTACTATCATCTGAAGTACTGAGAATTAGCTAATCCAAGACACAGCCCAGCATCCCTGATGTGTGATTAGCCAAGTGGAATGCTTAACTGGAGCTTCCAGTACAGCTGTTGGGTGGTTTTCCATAGCCTGGCTGCTCTGGCTCCAGCAGGTTGGCACAACTGTCCAGTGCAGGGTGCTGTGCTGATGAGACAAGTTGTATTTCATCCTCCTGCCTGATGCTTCTTTTTACTCTTGATTCTCTCTTGATCACTCTTCTAGCTTCTTTCTGCAAGGCTGCAGCTGGAACAGATGTGTACTTGAGGCATGTCAGGTTTCAGACAGGATAAAATCCTTTCTGGGAAACTTCTAAAACATGACAAAAAAACCCCCAACAATTGGAAAGGCTAAACTGTACTGGGGGGAAAGTGAAATTTCTAATGGAAAATAAATAGTAAACTCAATGTTTTTAAAATTCTGTTTTGGCCTAAAGCTGCATGCCTGGAGTTTGAATTTTAGTCACAGGAATTAAAATCTCCCAGAGTGTTGTGCTGAAGGGGATTTGCTTGGGCACATTTGGAATTAAGTTCCATTCCTCTGTGGTTCAAAGTGCTGTGGGACAGTACTGGAAAGCTGCTTGTATCCTTTGTGGATCTAGGTTTATCCTTTTATAAAGCTATGAAGAGTTTCAAGGCTTTCCAGACTAGATAGTTATCTAGTATGTTTTACAGATATTTGCAACTTTCAATTAAAATCCTCCATTTAAAGCTTGATTACGATGGTGAGGCTATGTTCCAAGAACCACATGCGGCTTTTAGATTTAATCTCTGGTATTTCAGTGTAGTGCTCCAAAGAAATGAGGCCTAGACTTTGTCAACAGACAGCAGTTTTGTGAGAGTCCTGACTTTTGGAGTGAACTTAGAGGTTTTCAACTCTGCAGTGGAGGTTTTCTGGCAATGGGTGCTGGGTAGAGGAAAAATCTTTGGGACTCATTCCACAGCAGAGCTGCAGCAGGTGTTTCATCCTTGTACACACCAGGCAGCTGGTGCTGGAGCAAGACTGGGAGAGCTCACGCTGTGGGATGATGACCCTTGACTTCGGTGCCTCCGAAGCTGAGCTGACTGTCCAGGATGGTTGGCACATGGAGCGTAGGTGGGAACAGGCAGCTGTTTGGTGTGGAGCTGGGTAGTGATGCAGGTACCGCCAGCGTGCGTCAAAGTTGTCCTGCCAGCCTCGGGACGAGCCTTGATTGCCAACTGCTTTAGAACAGGGTGGTTGAGTGCAACTGTACACGCATTTATTTTCCCTTCCAGTCTGCAATAAGGGATTGTACAATGTTAAATACAGTAGGTGTTACCCTATAATTAAAGCTGGAAGTGATATTTCACTAAACCATGTTTGTAGAGTCCCATGCTCTGTTTGGCAGTAGTGTGGGTGCCTTTGTGCACTTTTGAGGAAATGAGGAGTCAGGCTCTCCTGAAAATTGCTTAAATAGCTTTGGCACTCCAGGGACCTGATCTGCCTGAAGATGAACCCCCGACTAGGCCAGTAAATCTTCCAGAGTCGTGTGGGCACAGGAACCTTAAGGGCACCTCAAGGAGGCGTGCAAATGCTTGATGGTTGGAGGAAAAGGCATGTTTCAGGAGCCAGATGGATTCATTTATGTGTGTTTCTATTGAGTCTGACATGTTTTAAAATTGCTGTAACACGGGGCAGCAGAGTAGCCAGCGCTTCAGGATGATCTGCCCAAATGTGAAAACTCTTATTAGCAAAGTAATGCAATAAATGAACCATTTCATGTTGTGTCCCTAAAGTGTAACAGGAAACATGGAGCATTCAGCATATGGAAACCTGCTTTCCAGATTTCCTATTAAAAATAGGTTTACTTGCATATGTAATATGACTATGACCAGCAATCTAAACCCACACTGCAGTACACCAGCAAACTTCTGATTTTCTAGCAGGAAAAGCTTGCCTTCTGCCTTTTCCTTGCTAGCTTGGAAGGGAAAGCTGCAGGTGAATGAAAGTAACCTTGGTCTGCCTTGCATGCCAGCTGCAGCTTCACTTAGGCAGGAGCAAAAATGCCAGAGGAGCTTAAAATGGTTGTTTTCAATCGTTCACACTTGACATCTTATTAGCTGTAATTACTACCTGTGACTGACCATGAGGGTTTGCAGGATGGTGTTTGTGTTTGACGTGGTTATGGATAAATGGCAATATAAAGTGATGAGGCAAACATACTTCTGAGTAGTATTCCTCAGAATCCAGATTTGAGGTTCAGTCCTAAAGGGACTGTTGATATATAATTATATTTCTTCAAAGATACCTGCTCAGCATATGAAATTGGTGAGTTCTCACTCAAAGAAAAGAGCAGACCAAAATAAGGAATTTTGGGCAGCGTGGGTTTTGGGTTTTCTGCTTTTAGCCTTTTTAAACTGATGATATTTCTGGGTTATGTTTAGAAGTTAACAAGTAATCAACCAATTCTGCTTGTGCTCCATGCGTAGCAGAACTAAGACAGGAATCAAAGGCTGCCTGTGTAAGGAGACACGTCAGAACAAAAAGATTTGGGAGAGTTGTGTGGCTCTGAGTAATCATGGACATGTTTTATAGAGACTGCTGTCTTACTCATGCTCCTGTAGCAGCAGTGGATGATCTGCTTGACAGAGCGAGCTGAAGGGGTGGCTCCTAAATGGTGACTGCAAATGCCAGGCTGGGTGATTCAGCTGAATGTGAACATGCATGCCTTGGTGCATACTCAGACCATGTAAGTTTAGTGGCAATATCCTCTCGCAGCAGAGCAGCATAAATTAAGGTGGCTTTCACATAAAAAACTTTCAGAAGCCTTGAGAAATCTGTACCAGTAGAGTCCATTAGAAGAGCCAGACCTCCTACAGAGGTATGGAGGGGACATGGTTCTTTTTCTAAACATATAAAGAGGATGTAGGAAACTAAAAGGAGCTTTGCTGAGCTTTGTCCTGCCTCTTCCTGGCTTTCAGGCAAAGCATAGGCTCTCTGTGTTTATTGGCAGTTGCTGCTCACAGTCCAAGATTGTCTCCAGGCCTGCAGGACAGTGGATGTGGTGCACGGTGCTGGGCCAGAACTGCTTTGTCCAAGACCTCTGTCTACTCTCCAATGCTTTGCGGTTTTTAATTCTCTTAGTGGAGGAATTGGCATTGAGAAGCTTACATTGGTCAAAGTTCCTTTGTGGCCTTTTTTGCATCATGAATTTTCACCACCCAGACTGAAGGCTTGTCTTGGCATGGCAAAACTGATTTTTCTCTCCCCAAGTATCTTCTTAATGTGATGCTGTTCCTTTGCTGTTGCCATGGTGCCAAGAAAGCTGTGTCAGATTAAAGATAATTTGGCTGTTTTGGTAAACTGCTCTGAGCAGTGTGACTAAGTAGTGATAATCTTATTAAGTCACATTAAAACAAGCCCAGAGCACTGGAGGGGGGGATTTCATGGTGACCATCAGTGGCATGGTGATGTACAAAATGTGGTGAGTGTGGGTTTTAAATGTTGCCTCCTCTGAATTTAAATGCGGTTTAGGCTGAATGTTAGGAAGTCTATATGTAGACAGTTTTTGCTTAATTATTGTGGTACTTAGCCAGAATCACAGATCACGTGATTATGTAAAAGCTCGGTTACAGCTGTCTTGTTCTCCCATAGGATGCTCACTCACAAGGAGAGGTGGTGGCATGCCTGGAAAAAGGCCTGGTAAAAGAGGCAGAGGAGACTGATCCTCGAATCCAGGTTTCTGATCAGTGTAAGAAAGCAATTCTTCGTGTAGCTGAACTCTCTTCTGATGACTTCCACCTGGACCGGCATCTCTACTTTGCATGCCGAGATGACAGAGAACGATTCTGTGAAAATGTGAGTACTTTCCTCTTCCTTTCTCTCTACAGTAATCCATTAAAAAACCCCAAAACCTCTCTGGAAAAAGGAATGGAACAGCACTGTAGACTGGAGCCTGAGTGATATTGTGTAATACTGGAAACAGACACCTTGTAGCTGTCATTTTGCAATAATTCCAGTATTAAATTCACTCACCCAACAAACACACATTATTTCCAATGGGTTAATGAACTGAATTGGCATAAATGGTTTAATGGGCATCAGAACTGGTGTGACAGGGAGTGGGGGAGGAAAGGCAGAGGTGAATGACCACTCTTTTCTACAGCTGTGAGCTGTTGCACAAAGTAAGCCTGATCTGACTGCACTTTCAGCTTTTGGAAGTATGAACTTATGAGCTGAAGAGCTGCACTGTCCAGTCTGCATTAGCTTGTATTAGCTGAGAATTGTGACACTAAAAGCGTGATGAACATGACTGGATTTGTTTAATGCAATAAAATTTAAAGGATTTTTATTGCATAGAAGCTATTGCTGTCATTTGAAATATTAACTCGAATATATTATTAGTTTAAATATTTCACTTCAGGTGTAGTTTAGCCTGCTCGTCAAGTGTTACAAGTCTTATCTTTAATGGTGAATGTTACTGTTCTGTTTCACAGACTCAGGCTGGGGAAGGCCGAGTATACAAGTGCCTCTTTAATCACAAGTTTGAAGAATCAATGAGTGAAAAGGTACGTATCCTGGTGAGACAAATCCTTACTGCAGAAATCATCAGATCATTCCTCAGTCCAGGCTGCATTATTCTTTTCCAGTGTTAAGGAAAATCTGTCATCTTTGTAGCCAGATAATCGGCTGCTTTAACAAATGCTTTTACTTTGATATTTTTGTGTTTGAAGTTTCAGTCTTTAAAGTAAAGGATTTAAATAAATCAAAGCTTTTGGGTGGGTAATTTGGGAAGGCAGACATGGAGCTCAAGTGGTAGCTTTGTGATTGACTGTTTAAAGTAGCAGTCAGAGCATGCTGGGGTAAGCCTTGGATAAATGGTGTTCTAATTGTACAGATTAGAAACAAAAAGGAAGCTGTGTTTCTTTCACTTGTGTTTTTAAGGCTGTTTTCAAGCATCACATTCTGTGTGGGAAGGATGCACAGTTCAGTGACTAAAGTTTTCCTTCTGGTTTCCTTGAAGGTGTGGTTTTCAACAACAGCAAAAAAAGTTGTTCTAGAAAGCTAGTCCTGAAAAGTTTGTATTGGTATAGGTGCTTTGTTAAGGCAGCAATGCCTTCAGTGATTTTGGAAGCAGCATCGTAGTGTTTGAGATTATATGAAATTATGATCTGTTGGAAAGCATATGAGGATGAGTATCTGTAAAGATTTCAAAGAAGATCTGCTGAAGGACCCTGATTCAGAGTGCTGGAGGAATCAGACTAATATATTTTTTGTTAAATGCATTAGCTGTCTGACAGCTTGGTTCCAATTAACAAATTCAAATCTGAACAAGTGATCGCTGAGGGCTTGAAACAAAGCTCCATTTTATAGAAGCGTATTACTGAAATGAGCTGCTGCTGTTACTTAACCTCTTTTTAGTTATACAGGACACTGGTAGTTTTGGAAGGGTGTTTTCCATGATCAGTTGACTGAGGTATGAATGTAAGATGTAGAGAGGTTACACCAAGCTGCAGCAGATGACTTCGTAGCAAGAGAGGGTTGGATGCTCTAAGGACACAGTTTGCAGAGCAGAAGGAATACTAAATGTAGTTCTCACTCTTGTAGCTGCCAAGATTGGACCATCTGCAGAGTCACTGGTTTTGTAGAAGCTGTTACCCAGCAAAGAGTCCTTCCTTGCCGATGGCATCGGCTGCTGCATGCACATGTACCCAGCAATAGCTGCTGGTGGGTGGCTTGCTTTGTGTCATCCAAAACTGGTTCCCAGGCTGTATCCAGCCTTTCCCTACTTTAGGGGATGAGGTATCTGCAAGCCTGTATCTCCCTGTGTCCAGAGCTATACATTTGTCCAGTCCCAGGGTCCCAACCATGGCACAGGAGCATGAAAGAGGGAATGGGAATATCCTGGAGTAGGGCTTTCCAGGTCCTCGAGTAGGTGTGGGGAGGAGGGAGTGAAGTCAAAAACCTGATGTAAGGAAGTGGGGAGTGGGTTCTAGGACTCTCCTGTTCCTTGTGCCAAAATTGCTCCCTCTTCTCCCTACTCTACATATTTACTGTTTCCCTTCCTTTCAAGTGGGCTGGGAATGGATAAATTTGCTTGATCTATTCTGAGTTATCTGCTGCCCTCAGATTTAATTTTCACATAATTTAAACCAAAAGCTATAAAGTGTAGCAGTGTTTTTACAGGCCCTTTCTTGGATGAAGTTTAGAGGGTTCTTGCAGCTGCTGGGTTCAGGTTTGGCCACAGTGCATCCTTGTGAACCTCACCAGTTGTGGAAAATGGCTAGAAAATCCCACGGTTCGACTGTTTTATCTGCTGTCATTTGCTCAGCGCATTGCAGAACAAATCCAAGAAACGCACTGTTTTGTAAATGCAATTGGAAGAAGTTATTTCTTGAGGGCATGGGGTGAGCATGTACCACAGCTGGGATAAATGTCAGCAACTGCTCCTAGTTACCACGAATGAGTCACGCTCTCTGCCATAGTTCTCACAAAAAGCTGGATGAATGTGCAGTTTTGAGAACTGCTCTGTGGGGAACTGCTCTCTTTGAAACCCCTGATCTGTTGACCTCGGTGTGCTTTGTTAACTGTGTGGTTTCTATGAGACAAATGAAATTAGCTGCAGTCCAGCTTAAACGCATGAATTTAAAAGCATCAGTTGTTTTCTGAGAAGCAACTTGAAAACTTGACAGCAGCAGATCCAGCTCTCTGCCAGCAGCTCATTCCACCATCCCAATGTGTCTCCTCCAGTGTCGGGATGCGCTGACAACCCGCCAGAAGCTCATTGCCCAGGACTACAAAGTCAGTTACTCGCTGGCCAAGTCCTGTAAAAGTGACCTGAAGAAATACCGCTGCAATGTGGAGAACCTGCCCCGCTCCCGGGAAGCCCGGCTTTCCTATCTCTTGATGTGCTTAGAGTCTGCTGTGCACAGAGGTAAGTGGAACTCAAGACTTGCTGGCACCTTGATTTTAAAATAAGGGACATTCAGCTTCAATGTGTATTTACAGTCCCCTTCTTCAAGAACCTTTTTTCAAGCTTTGTTTCAAAGACAAATTTCCTCATCATGGTTCTTTCATCACTGTTGTTTTGACGATCAGAATAGCTGAGTAAACCCCTCTGCCACTGACTCCTTTTGTGCAGACAAGAAGTTTAAAATGCAAAATAGCAAATCCCACTTGGACTGCTGATGTGTAGTTGCAAATCCTTCTATTCACTGTGAATTCAAGCAGCTCTTTTCCTCCATTGTGTAGTAAGCATTAAATATGCTACAAGGTTAAAACACAGAATAGAGAACCTGTTTATCATCACTCAGGGAAAACCAGGGGTACTGAGTCCTCTGCCTGCTGTAAATAATGTCTTTTCTTGCAGTTCAGTAGCTTGAGTAAATACCTTAATTTCTCTGACTCTGATTTTTCCCCTATATAGGAAGAAGGTAAGTGTGAGAATATTATTTTTGATCACTTAAGTCAATGTAAGCTGGAGTTGTCCTAACACCAGCTTCTGTTTCCGAAGGCCTCTGAAGGCT
Organism: Chaetops frenatus; assembly: GCA_013400775.1. Classification (NCBI taxonomy): domain Eukaryota; kingdom Metazoa; phylum Chordata; class Aves; order Passeriformes; family Picathartidae; genus Chaetops; species Chaetops frenatus. Next base: position 84,164 of record VZTR01010984.1, read on the forward strand.
CAGTGCAGCTGGACCGTGCTAAAGGGTCTCTGTGAAATTGACCTAATGTGAAACAATGTATTACATCCTCTAGATCTGCACCGGAGAGCTGCTTTTTTTTTCCTCTTGGCGCGCAGCTGGGTGGTTTCAGAGTGAGCACTAGGACTGCATGCTGCAGTGCCTCTGGCATGGGATGGAAAGGCTGCCATAATTCCATAAGCAGTCTGCATTTCTGAGTTTAAATAACCCATTGCTTCTGATTGATGTGGAAATGATATGCCCTGTTTGTAGCAAAGTTGTGGGTTTGGTTTTGTTTTTTTAACTTCTCCTTGCAGTAAGGCAGGTGGTTTCGTGAATTGCATGCAGAAAACTGCTGTTCAGCTATTTAATTTCATGGTGGAACAGGTTCTGCAGTGTCTCATGCATGTAGCATAGCCCAGCAGGAGCACTAATTATTCCACACAGCACCACGTGCATGTGTTACAATGTCTGGCAGCCCCTGTTGGGGTGTCCTCTGTTCCATGGGATGTTGTGCACTTATAAATAGGTTGTGATAGGGACCGCAGGAAAGCTTATAGCAGATCTAAGCATTTACTACAGCAGGATTTCTGTGCAGCTGCAGTGGTTTGTTGGACACTCCATGTACACTCTTGTTTTAGTTTGATTTTTGGCTTCCTGAGCATTTATGTGCTATAGCCCTAGAGAACCTTTTCCTTGGAGAAAATGTTTAACCTGCTGTCCAAACAAATTCCTCTCCCAGTTACATACCAAGCTGGTGAACTACTAAAGGTGAGTGCTACAGTGGAAAAAGAAGCCCTTGAGCATATGGGGAAAAGCTGATTTGTGCTGTAGAACTGCAGATCCATGAGTGCATTCAGCTGTTCTTCAGAAGCATCTCTTGTAGCCTGAACTCCAAAATCAGATTCTCTAATCTTTCAGGCATTCTTATTTAAAAAAACACTGTGTTAAATCCATAGACTGGCTATATTTTACGGGGTTGTTTAAATGACAGGAGCTACTACAACCACTGGTTTATTCCCCAGCACAAATGCTCCAGCACATTTGTTTTACTCTGGTGTTGTTCAGAGTGCGGACATTGTCCCCGCTCTTCCTACACACTGGTAGCACAGGTCAAGTAGGGCTCTGCTAAAGCATTGAAGCTAAATCACATCATCTTCTCTTGGCTCAGGTCGACAAGTGAGCAGTGAGTGCCAGGGTGAAATGCTGGATTACCGGCGCATGCTGATGGAAGACTTCTCACTGAGCCCAGAAATCATCCTGAGCTGCCGAGGGGAGATCGAGCACCACTGCTCCGGCCTCCACCGGAAAGGTCGCACCCTGCACTGCCTGATGAAAGTCGTCCGGGGCGAAAAGGGAAACGTCGGGCTCAACTGTCAGCAGGCAGTAAGGAGCTTTTCTATCACTTCACTTAGAGTTTGCTCCGTTGGTAGGAGCATTGATTTGTCTGTCAGCATTTTGCCTTGCCATGGAGGTTCTGCTGAAGTCAGCCTGGCTCTGCTGGGTGCCACTGAATGCTGGAAGCAGTTGTGTAATTGCCATGCTGTGAACTTGGTATCTAGCAGCACATCAGTAAGGGTGGTGTTTTGCCCCTCAAAAAATACATTTTGGATTGTAGTGCTCTGGGTTTTTTATTGGCTCTCCTGTAGTTCTCCTCCACCAGCTTTGAAGTCATGGAATTCTCTCCTGGGTGCAAGATGTAGGGAAACTTGCTTTTTATAATTCTAAAACATTCCCTCTCCTTCCCTTTTCCCCCTGTGCCCTGTCCTTGGAAATGCACAAAACCTTTCAAAGCACCTTCCCACTCATTTTTATTTTTGCTATTTCATTCAGCTTTAATGATGGAACTTCAGGGACAGGGAGGTACAGCAGAGTGCTGTGTGTTGATGTAGTTGCAGCCAGTGAAGGAAATTACATTTTCCTCCAAAATACCTCTGTAAAATAGAATATTCCTTTTGCCTTTTTTAAACTCCATTTTGGTCCAAATACATCTTGTTTATCATTTCTTTAAATTGAAAACAAGTTAATTTTTGTTCAAAATCATTACTGCTTTTTGATATGAAATTATATTTTTGTACTTAATACTTGGTTTTAATGATCCATGAACCCAAGAAATTGACATCAATAAAAAAAGGCACGAGAGTGTTAGTGCTGATGTAGGAGTTTGGGGAGGTGTATGCTCTTGACTTCTTTTGATAAACAGAACCACCATTCTATATGTTTTTATTGTAAATGTGGCTTAAAACTTGAGCCTCAAATGATGCCAGTTTGTGTGTATTATCAATACAAATTAATATCCATTAAGTTTTTGTAAGGCATAGGATGCTTTTGTGATAAAGCTTATTTCTGCATAAATACCAGGTGTACTGGTGCAGCAGCTGTACAGTTTGAGTCATTCCTGCAGGGATCTGTAGTGCATGACTTATGCTTTGCAGCCTTTGTGTGAAAAACTGAATATTTGTTTGTGTTTAAATATGAAATTGAAACTGCTCCTTCAGAATTTCGTTATTCGCAAGTATTCATAAGATCAGTTAATCTTGGGAATAACTTTTAGATCATGAGGTGCATGTTCAGAACAAGTCATAAGTCAAAACTGGGGACCCTCAAAAGTGAAATGGAATTTCAAACTTTCAGAAAAAAATATCTTAAGAAATTTAGAGCAGGTTTGGAAGTTTTTTGGTTCTCTTATACTTAAGCTACTGCTTTATTTTTTTACAGTAAGTTGATGCAATAGTAAATGGGATTGTCCGTGAGTCCTTTTTGAGTTTAAAAGTGTTTTGTTCTCTGGGCAAAGGACAGCAGAAAGCAAATTGAATGTTGATTTTATAAACTACGTTAAGTTTGTCTGGATTTTTATGGGCAAGAGGAAATAGATGATTGCAAGAACAGGATAAACATTCCAATGTTCTGAGTTTCTGAAGACTGACACGGTGCTATTATATACCTGCCTACAACTCTTGAAGTACTAAATAATTTATTGATCTTATTTTTCATATTTGAATGGTAAGGGTTGTCTCAGCTGTCAGTGGCTTTGTTGTGTTTTGACTTATTGTGTTAGAATGAGCTTTCTGCTTTTACCTTTAAAGGTAGATAAATTATCTTTGCAAGGAAGAGAATATTGTGTGAAACTCTTCCAGATACTGTGCAACTTGGGCTAGAGACTTCAACTGCTTGTCGCATGATGTTGGCCCATATGGCAAGCCCTGAAGAAGGGAAGTTAGAGATCCATCCTTCAGAGTCATCTAGAGCCATTTCAGTTCTTTTTGGGTACCCCTTTGATGTGTGGTTCTGCTGTGGCTCTTGATGGTGGAGCAGTTATCTGTGGAGGCCCTGCCATTTTCACCTGCAGAAACAGAGGAGAACGGCACAGGTGCTCTGAGGTGGTCCCAGCAGAGCTTGCTGCAGTGGTTTTGGTCCATCTCCAGATGTTGTCTTTTCCGTAGAGTCAAAAACTCACATCCTTGTGCTTTTAGCAGCATCGTTAGATAATGAGCATCAGCCCTTCAAAGGTCTGCAGCTGTACTTGGTCTAGCACCTCTGGTGTTGCTTGGTGGAAGCAGTATTTTATATTAGAGTTTTCAAATATGTGGCTTCTATGTTGCCCTGGTCTTGTCTTTGGGGTTTTTTCTGTTCAGACCTTTCAATGTATAAAACTCCAATCTCTGCTTAAAGGGCACATATTTCTTACCTCCAGTTTCTAAAACAACTGTTAAATTGGTAGTTCATTGTTAATTTAGTTTCATGTCTAGGATAAAAGTTCAGAGCATTGTAAAGTTTATCCAGCAGCTTTTCAGCTGTAAGGGTTTGTTGTGTGAGGGATGAAAATCCTATACAACCTTCACTTTTTATCATTGGTGCCAAATTATTCCTTCTTCCCTGCAGTCAGGGCAGCTGGCTTGGTGCTGCACATTGTGCATCTGGTTGAGAATTAAGATCGGGAATTCTGCAGTAATGCCCAAAACAGGGTGGAGGGATAAGGAGGTGCTTCAGTGCTTCTGAGCTGTTCTACCCAGTGTGTTTTGCCTCTTCCACCTGATAGCAACAAAAATACCAATTAACTGAGACCTGAGAAAGAATCCTGCCTACATAATGTTCTGGCCAGTTTATTTAATCTGTGTGTGTAAGAATGTGTTGGGTTTGAGGTTCTATTCACCCATTTGTCCCTGAGGGAGTAAATTCCACCTTTTTGATCTGTAAGTCACCTGACTTAAAGTAATCCCAGCACTTTTCCCAAATTTCTGTTCAGATGCTATGGACTGTGTCCACATTTGATTTTGTAACATAGTGCTAAATATGCTAAATGATGTTTCCTTATTAATATGAGAGAATTGTTTTTCTGCAGCTTTTGTCAGAATAGCTGTTTCACAGGAAGAAAAGACTTGATGAAACTGTTCATACTGTATTTACGTATGACAACTGAAAGTATTTAGAGGTCATGCTGGGATATCAGCTTTGGGTTGGGTCACTTGGTCTGTAAATCTTCGGAAAGTTTTGTTTTCATCTTTCACTTACCCTATGACTTCTCTTAAGTAGTTAAAACATGGTGTCCTGCATTTATTTTACAGCTTAGACACACACGCACACAAACATATGCATACTAAAAAAAATGTGTACTATAGACCCTGACTTTCAAAAGCTTGAGCAGGCATCCGTGAGGAAATGTTACTTCATTTAAGTAATACAGAATGGGATATTTTATCCTGTATTTCAATAAAACTTTTTGTGTTCTCTCCAGGCAATTAAAAAACTGGTTTTGACTTCATAGATAGGCACGTGATCTTTAGACATTAACTCGGGTTTCAGTTGTAAATAGTATTCATGAAAATACGACAAATTTGTGTGTTTGGCATCGTCAGTCTTATGGAATGAGGCTACTATCAAAGCTTAAGATAGATCAAAAATACAGTATGAAAATTTTACCTGGTCTATTTTGTAAATTGGTACATAAGTAGTCCAGGTTTACAGCTGACCTTCAACGTATGACTGGTCTCTGACAATGTTCCTGGGCTACTTCATAATAATAATTAGGGTCCAGCAGTGCTGGAGTTGGCAGCACAAGCCCTTAAAAACAAAACACTGCAGAGCAGAGTTCATACATCATGGTGGTGTTACTGGCATAGAATTGCCACACTGAGAGGTTGTAAGTGCTCTCATTTAGGTCTTTAACATTTGTTTTCCTGTCCACAATTCCTTTCTTCCAGCTTCAAACCCTGATTCAGGAAACGGACCCGGGTGCCGATTATCGCATCGACCGCGCGCTGAACGAGGCCTGCGAGTCGGTGATACAGACGGCCTGCAAGCACATACGGTCTGGAGACCCCATGTAGGTGCCTCTCAGTCAGAACTGATGCTTTTTTTTCCTGTTGGGCATCCATTAAGGTTGTGTGGCTGACCAGTAGAGACACTAAAACCTGTCCAGACTAGTGACTCCAGACCAGACATACAGAGTTGAACTGAGCTGTCTCCATTCTTGCTGCACGAGCAGGCCAGTGTTTTTATAGGACTGATTTAGCACTGGCAGAGAATATAGTTATCACAGGCACTTAGACTAAGTTTGTAATGCATGATGTGCTAATTTCTCTAACTACACAAGTCTCAAGCAACATCACAAAGTAACAAGCCTGGAAAGGCCAGGTAAGCAAACCCATACTGCAGAGACAGGTGTCTCCTTTGTCTTCAGGTCTGATAATATATTCTCCCCTGGGCCAGATTTTCTATGGAATACTCCTTATGATTTTGTTGTATATCAGACTTGCTGAAATAACTAAAACAATGGAACATGAGAGGGTGCAAATCTGATATACACTTGTTTTAGATGTAATCTTTCTGAAGGAAGAGAAAGATCTTCATTGGGTTTGAACATCTTATTATGGTTCACTGGAGGAGTGATTTGGCAACACCAGCTGTTACAGGGAAGCTCAGCATGATTTTAACAGTCTGTGGCCTGACTTTTTCTTCTTTTTGCAGGATTCTGTCTTGCCTGATGGAGCACTTGTATACTGAGAAAATGGTAGAAGACTGTGAGCATAGGCTCCTGGAGCTCCAGTATTTTATATCTCGTGACTGGAAGTGAGTACTGTAAAACAAGATTTCTCTTCACTTGATGTTTGTATTAAGTGTTTGTATGCATTAGCAGTTCCTTGTAAAACAGTATAGCTTGTGGTTGTTCAGAAGAGGACTTTCAAGTATGCTAGGTTGGTAGGGTGTTAATGCCTGTGTAGAACACTAAAAGCAAAAGCTGTTTAGAAAAGGTGTGATACCACTTAAATCAGGTACTCTTTCAGAAGTGATGCAACCTTAAAAAGTGCTTGAGTTTGAGCTCTAAAATTCGTTGCATCTTTAATTAAAGAATTCCGTCTGACCATATTGAAGCTGAAGGTCACTTTCTCTGCAGGTGGCAGCCAGTTATATCTGCTCTAAGTGCTACAATACAGAACTTAAGGAAACCAAGTTTTTAAGTATAACAGAGACTCAATGTGTGAGAAGCTTCCTGCCTCCATTTCTGTCTTTTTTCAAATTCTCTAGGTGTGATTACAGCCTGTAGAGCAGATGTAATACCCTTCAGAGCACTACTTCCCCATCATTCTCGTCCAGACATGGCAGTGCTTTGTTTTAAATATACAAAGCCCCTTGTGTCAGTGTTGGTTAGGATGAGGAGAGAATAAATTTGATAAACGTGACCAGTGAGGAAAGAGTAAGTGTTTGGCTTGTCTTCTAAAGAAGATTGAGAGGTGAGGAAATAGAGTACATTAAATGGTGTTACTGCAAGAAATTGAATAATTGTTCTCAGTGGCCACAAAGAGTGTAAGGCAAGAAGTCCCGGGCTTCAATTACTACCAGAAGTGTTCAAATCAAACATTAAGAAAGTCTTGACTCACAGCAAGTCGTGTATTTATGGTCACATTGCTAGTAGCTAAGAGCTGATGTGTTCTGTGAACCTTCTGCTTTTAAAATACATGGGGCTTGGTGGAGCAGGAAGTTAAAGGCTTTTTGGCTGTTCATTTAGTCATCTCAATAATTATCTCCATAGGTAGACAGGAATCCTTAATTTTTCCCCCCTTCCTGTTTGTCTTCATTGCTGGGTCTCCTGCCTGTACTGTTTCCAGCAGGTAATTCATTGTTTGAGTCAAGCTTAAGTGATTGGAAGAAGGAAGACTGATTATTTTCATTTTCCTGGGAGTAAGGATAATCCTAATTCATAATGCAGGCTGGGCAGCATTAACTTATCTTTGTTTAACCACTGTTCCCCAGAACTAGCTTATAGTTGTTTATATTGTTGCACTGACTGTGTGCATCAGACAGATACACAGAGAGGCAGAGGGGGTTTTGTTGATACCTTTATCATTATCTATATATATTGTGTCCACTGAAATCACTTGGTGGTTTCCTATAGTGTTTTATAGGAAAATCTGAAAACACTTTTTTTTCCTATAGGGTTTTATAAGTATTAAGTTTCTGTTTTGGAAAGTTAGCAATATCTTACTAAGCTTGCATGTAATTAGGCATCATCTTAAGATATCTGCACTTACATGCAAAGCAGGGTGCACTGAGTTTTCAGCTTGCTCAAATCCAGGGCAGACAGAATCATTCCAACTCAGATTTTTATGGCATTGGTGTTTCAGAATGGCAGCAGTACAAAGTACGTGTAAAATATTACACAGGCAGAATGTGGTATGTACCTGCCTTTCTGCTGCTTCAGGACATCAAGGAGATGATTTCTTTTCTCATGTGTCAGCATTTGGTTGGCATGCTGCAGAAGAAAATGGGAGGTGCTTCGAGAAGTGTTGAAAATTGATCTGTAACTGAAGATTTTGGTGTTATTTAGGGAGTTGATTCCAAATTGAATTAAGGCTACCTGTTCATTCAGTTGGTCAGACGCTGCTGCTGAGTGGTGTCCTGGTGCTGCCTGAAACTTGAAGTGGATTTTCTGCCTCCAAAGCATTTTGGATATGAAAAACATTCCATGTTTGAATGAAGTGCCAGTGATAACTCCTCTGTTGGCAGATTGGACACGGTCCTTTACCGCAAGTGTCAGGGAGATGCCTCCCGCCTGTGCCATACCCACGGCTGGAATGAGACCAGCGAGCTGATGCCTCCAGGGGCTGTTTTCTCCTGCTTGTACAGGCACGCGTATCGCACAGAGGAGCAAGGAAGGAGGGTAAGTGCTAATGGGCAACTTGCTGCTTGTTGGTCTGTGGTAGAACGGTTGCACACGTTTGGAAGTTGGACACGCTGTGCTAAAACTGCCAGAACTCAGAAAAGCTAGATTATTTACTGTAGGTGGTGGTTGTACTGCATCAGGTGCCCAGGTCCTCTTCAAGGTTGCTCTGAAGGTCTAGGTGGTTGTTCTGCTAAGGCAGAATAGGCCCAGCAGGATGACAGGCCCGTGGAGAGAACTGTGTGCTAACACTGACTTACATTTCTGTTCAAACGCAGTGCAAGTCCTCCCTCATGTCTTTCCAAAGAGGAATGTGATTCCTTGCAGATAGCCAGCATAGCTGCAAAATTGGTTTTATGCAAAAGGGAGTTTCAAGATCAGCTTTCCTTGGCTGTTTCTAATCAAGTTTTGATGTGTACCCAGCTTCAGATTATATTCCATTTAATTCTTCCTATTGATATAATGTATCCTTCCAGTTCTTTGGAGCATGCTGTACTGGTAAATGTTCTTATGCTGTCTTTAAAGAAGACAGTGGGGATCTGACTTGCTGCCCTGTAGTCTGGAGATCCATCACAATCATGTTTGTGGTTGAGAGCTGCTCTTGTCAAGCTTGCTGCCCTCTCGTGCCTTTAGCAGGACATTCAGATAAAAGCACCTGGGTAGTCAGTTCCACTTCTTTTGGCACTGTAGTGTACACAGCCCCTAGGAGCTGATGGGTTTACACAATAGCCCAGTTTAAAAATTAATTTCCACACCTTGATTTAAAAGGTCTTTTGTGGCAGAGGTCAAGTATTGATTGAAAGCATCTCTTTTAAGAATAATTTTTTTTAATGCAGTTTCTTAGTCTGCTGAGTTGAGACTTTTTCATTCCATTTTATATTAGTGCTGACCAAAGAAATCAATAGCCACCCTGCAAATAATCTATAAGAGAGAGAAAAGGTTTTTAAATGTGTTTTTCTTTTGGAAAGTAGGCTAAGGGAGCAGCTGTCATTTTGAAATTTAGTCTTGGAAGCAAACTCATGGGAAGTTAGACCTGGATTTGTTTCCAGTGCTGTTGACAGAATGCTAGATAACTTCCAGTGGTTTGGATTTTTCAATGTATGAAGCTTTAAGCTTCAGCTGGTGCATTTTAGGTCTGATAAGCACCACACCAGTATCCCTTGTTTTTTTACAGTTTCTTTCTTCCTGTCTTGCAAGTGCTGACTCTGATGTACTGCAGTGGGGATTGCTGAGAAGAAATTGAGGGCATGAGTTACTTTGACTTTCTTCTCCAGAACTGGTCTGTAACCTTGAGTGAAGGTGCAGCAGATAACTTGGGGACCCAGTCTGACATCTCATTTCATAAAGAGAAGTAGAGGTTTAAGGATATAAAATTAAACATAGTGGAATGAGAGGAGATGCTATCTAAACTAAATGAAAGAGTTCCAAGCTCTTTTAGAACCCACATTTCTTGTGGGGCCTTTGGCAGGCCTGTGCTGAGCAGTGCAGGACTTCTGTGTCTTCTGGGATTGACGATGGCATTTGTGGTCACTCTCAGAACCTTACCTGACAGCATCCTGTTTGGCCTGTGTGGATTTAGGGACCCCATATGCCAAAAACTCCCTGTTCTCTTTGCAGCTATCACGAGAGTGCAGAGCAGAGGTCCAGAGAATCCTCCACCAGCGAGCCATGGATGTGAAGCTGGACCCAGTCCTCCAGGACAAGTGCATGATTGACTTGGGGAAGTGGTGCAGTGAAAAAACAGAGACAGGGCAGGTACTGTACACAATATTACTGCTGCTTTGTTTGCAGAGCTGGAGGGGTGGGAAGGACAAAAAGGGGATAAAGGGACATCTTGCTGCCTCTTAATAATGGAGGATGTGGTAAAAATTAGTGCAGTTTGAAGCACAATCTGCACCAGACGGAGACAGGCGGTGTGAAGAAGCTTTGCATGTTCAAATGTTAGTGGAATGAGAAGGGAGAAGGGGATAGTTAGCAAAAAGGGCTTTAATGAAGCAACCCTACCTCCCTTGACCTCTTACTTGTAATTTTCTATTACAGGCTTGGTATTTCCCACATAAACTTTATCCCATTTCCATTTGGCAAATACTGACATGGGTCCTGTGTTTATACAGAACTGAACTAACATCTGCAGCTACTTAACAAAGTATCAGCAAATACTTTCATGTTAAATTGCTGTGCCCTAGGAGGGTTGTAGGGAAGGGACCATTCTGCAGCAGATGCTGTAGACACCACTGTCTTGTTGAAGTGTCCATCATAGGTTGGGTAACTAACCTCTCTTTAAGATTATGGAAAGGGCAAATTAAATGTGATATTCCAGAAGTGAAAGCACATCATGCAGCTTTTGAGAACAAGTGGTGTAACATCCTAGACCAACATTTTCAATCGTTACTGTGTATGTGTGTTCTGGGAGTGCTAGTAGAGGAGTGGGATTAAATGAGATTTAGGACTTTACAAAAAGGAGGGCAGTTTCACATGTGTAACAATGTTTTAAGTGCAAAATTTCAACTTGGATTCTTGGATCACACACTAAAATGTCTGCTTCTTTAGGAGCTGGAATGCCTTCAGGACCATCTTGATGACTTGGTGTCTGATTGCAGAGACATAGTGGGAAACCTCACTGAGCTGGAGTCTGAGGTGAGTGGTTTTCAGCCTGGGGTAAAGGGAATAGATGAGCATGTCTAATCAAGCATGCCATTTTAATAATGATGGAAAAACCTGAGGTTAGAGGAGCTGTAGAAATGCAGCACTCTGGGATCAAAATACACCTGTTTTACCCCATACAATGCAAGTTTTCCTGGAGATTCGTGAGGAAGAGAAATGAACAACGGTTCTGGATTTTAGGTTGTTGATGGTATTTCTCCTGCTTTAAACATCACTTATGGTACTAAAACTAAGATTTGCACAGGAACCCAGTTACCCTTAACACAAGTCAGGATATGTGATAAGACTTGGGATTTTGATCTTGCTTGCAAGTAGTTTTGAGTTCTGCATTGCAGCTTTCCTCCCAGTCACAAAGATTTTGCGAGCAATAACCACCAGGTACATCAGTAGAGATTTCCAGTGATGTTGGCAGCTTTACTTCTTTTATGAAGCTGCATATTTGATTGTCAAGCCACAGACTGTTCCCCATATCTCTTAAAAATCACACTTTGCCCTAGGGAAAATATTAGAAACTTTGTTTTGCTCAGAACCATGCTAAATCTTCGACTTCTGCCTAGGTGTAGGGCAATTTCTGATGCTCTAGCACCCAGTTTGGAGGAGACTGACTGAATTATCCAAGGCAGGAGTTTCTGTGGAGACCAGGCTCTTCCCTTAAGCTGAAAGGCTTGTCTTGCCTTTGCCGTATTGGCAAGAGTGAACCCTGGGATTTCCAGAGCTAAAGGGCAAAACTATCTGGATTGCATTTTTCAAAACCCTGTAAACTGGGTTGAGTTTGAGTTGTTATCAGAATTTTTTTCCAGAGTCTTTTTCTCTTGTGCATTCACTGTGAAAATGAAAAACTGTGTATTTTCTGCAGGACATTCAAATTGAAGCCTTACTGATGAGAGCATGTGAGCCCATTATCCAGACATTCTGTCATGTGAGTACTCTGTAATAGTGTGAATATCTTTGAGGAAAAAGCTCAGTGGGAAAGGTTAGAGAGTTTTAGTATTAGTTCTTGCTACACTTCAAAAATCAGAGGTAATAATTTCCAGAAGTCTTTAATTAAAAAATTACCCTGAAATAAAAATTCTTGGTTTCACCTAGTGTTTCTGCTCTTGTCGGAGCATAAAAGCTAGTTTGAAGATGAAAATTGCTCTGTAATTGGCAAAAATCACTCTTTACAGTGAGTTAAAGACTAGAGTTTTTTCCTTCTCCTTTATGTGCAGGCAGTGTGTCTAACCACTCTGTGCAGCTGCTCAGCACTGCTGGAATAACTTCACTAGTATAGGGCTGAGTAGTTAAAGAGCAGTGAAGACACCTAACTGTAATATGTCATGTAAGCACTGAGTCTCTGCAGGATGTTCTCCTGAGTCTGAAGTGTGTGTGCTTCTGAGAGGGTTCTTTTCTGAACTGTATAAACATAGTTGTGCACTGGGGTTGTGTGGTGCAACTCTAGATTGGTCAGTTACTATTGAGCTCACCACAGAGAATGGGACTGTAAGTTCCATATTTCCTGGTCACAGTGGGCTAAAAGAGCGTAAAACCCCTGACTTGTAGAAGTAGCTAATTTTTATGCCTTTTGTGTCTTCTTCAGGAGGTTGCAGATAACCAGATTGATTCTGGGGACCTGATGGAGTGTCTAATACAGAACAAACACCAGAAGGAAATGAATGAAAAATGTGCAATTGGTGTTACTCATTTCCAGCTGGTAAGCAACACTTTTCCCTGCTATCAGTGGAAGCCTGTTCTGTTCTTTCAGGATGTTGATAGGAAATAGCTAGTTATGAAAATGCTCCTTCTTTGAAATTGATTTTCCAGTGTATTTAAAGAGCTCCTGTGAATTCAGACAGTTGTATTTGCATGCCTGGTCATAAATGGTCACTTCTGGAGATTATTTCTTTTCAGCCCCTCCTTCTTCCCTGGCATTTGGTAGACAGGGTCCCAACTTCTTTAGCAGTGCAGCATCTCCCTTGCTTCCACATTAATAAGTTTGAACAAAATAATGTGCTAATTGTATAATTCAACAAGGGTTCTTTTGGCCAGCATTTTGCTTTTTTTCTTTAAACTCCAGATAACCAAAGTTGTTTTTCTCCCCATTTCTCTCTTGCAGGTTCAAATGAAAGATTTTAGGTTCTCATACAAGTTTAAAATGGCTTGCAAGGAGGATGTGCTGAAACTGTGCCCCAACATCAAAAAAAAGTATGTAGTGCCTGACCAAACAGCAATATGATTGTATGTAATATATAATTAAGTGACAGGATATTTTGTGATAGGACAGAAAACACTGGACTTCTTTTAGAGTTTGGTTGTTTTGTATGTGTTCCCTCAGTGACTGCCTTCTGCAGATGCTTAAGGTAGAGGCCTGCCTCTTAAAATCACTTCTGCCTCACTCCTGAATAAAAGCCTGTCCTCTTTATTTTTTCACTTGCTATGAAATTAGCTAGTTATTACAATTAGTGGATTGTATGTCCCAGAATGTTTTATATCCTTGCTAGATTCATTGTCTTGCAAGAGGCAGACTACTGTTGTTCTAGTTGCTGATCTGGGAAGGAAAAATACCTCACTTGTTTTATCTGGTTTATTCACTGCAGTCTGAGGGGGTTTTTTTTATGTCCTACTTCAATAGTGTAAGGCTAAATTACACACAAGGTCAGTCCTGTTTGTGGATAGCAAGACTATTTGCATTTTATGAGATAAGTGCCCTTCCTATAGTATGAAAGGATTGCTTGCAATGCTATGTAGGTATTCACCTTCATCTATTTCTGAGATGAAGCAAAGCTTTTCTAAAGTGCTGACATGACTTAAGAGCAGAAGTCTTGCTGGGCAGAGGGGTTGGTAGGATTTTGAATGTCTTCCTGTCTGCTGATCTAGACTCCAATTCAGGTTTTAATTGTGATCCAGTTACTCTACATAGAACTGTACCCAGAAGTAAGCACAGATGCACAAGAACTTTATACTGTGTTTGGATTATTGGAGTCAGTTTCTCTGGTATGGTAGTCTGATATCAGCCTTGGCTGGTCTTAGTGAAGGGTGTATGAATAAAAAGCTGTCTTCTTTTCCACAGGGTGGATGTAGTGATCTGTCTGAGCACAACTGTGCGCAATGATACTCTGCAGGATGCCAAGGAGCACAGGGTCTCTCTCAAGTGCCGCAAACAGCTGCGTGTTGAGGAGCTAGAGATGGTAAACATGCCTGAAAGTCTTGTCCTCCCCACTCTTTTAGTGAGGTTCTTCAATTAAAGCTTCCTGGTTTGTCCACCTTCAGTGAGAAAAAGGAAGCTCATTTCTAAGACGTATCTAATTTATTTTTTCCACTTTTCTTACAACACAAGGCTCAATTGCCCTTCATGGTGGAAGTACTGATTGTCTACTTTAATGCCTTAAATGCAGTCTCACAAAGGCTAAGGCAAGCTAAATGGTCATTGGAATTTCAGCTAGAAGTGATTATGTTTAGTGTTAGACAGCAACGTGCTACACATTCTGATGTCCTTAACGTCCTCTAGGAGAGAACAAAAGCTTCATTTTACAGACTGAGGAAACAAGCACAGATGAAGCAACTCGACTCCAGCTGCTCCAAGTTGCTCAGTGGATAAATAGGAGTAGTGTTTGTTCTGGTAGGCAAAGCTGCCTCTCAGCTTCCTGCTGCAGTGCTTGCAGTAATAAACTCGTAGGGTCTTTGTCCTGTAGATACTGTTTAAGTGTCCAAGCTTCACCTTAAGTAGGTCCATATCAGAAGAGGCAGCACTCTTGTGTTCAGATGGAAGAATTCAGATGTTGGGCATCATCAAAACCAGGAATCTTCATTCACATCCTCCAGATCACCTACTGGATGGGTGGCTGTCCTTTAGCTTTCATGTGGTAAGGTTTTAGTGGTCTTGGATAGTTGTGATGATGCCCTTCTAGGAGGATCAGTGGAAACAACTTGCTGGCTCTATAATTTGATTTACACCCTTTCTTCAGTCTAAAAATTTGACTGATCACTGCAGGGAATTCCAAAGTTGATTTCCTACTAATACCACTTCTCACACCCAAGGCCCTTACATTCAAAAAACGGAATGCCTGTTGTGAGGGTTACTTTTTGTGAGTAGAGGTCTGTGGTTAAGAGATTAAAAAAGTAAAATAGTCTCAAGTCCTACTTTAAGGCTCATATTGTAATGTTTCCTGCAGACTGAGGATATCAGACTTGAACCAGAACTGTATGAGGCTTGTAAAAGTGACATCAAGAATTACTGCCAGAACGTGCCCTATGGCAATGCTCAGGTAATGGAATTTATTAATAATTTACAATTTAATTTGTACTTTCATTTTAGAAAACTTTTGAAGAACACTTTTGCCCATGTAAGTGCAGCTTGAGATTTTCATTTTGATATCACTCAAATATTTTGGTAGTACTTCGGAATGTTAATTTCTTTCTTTTCCACTGGCACACAAGCACTAATACTGCATGAATGCAATGCTGTGAACACTTCATTCTTCACTTAATGCTAGTTTTAACCTATTAACAGCTGGTTACTGCAAATGTTGTTAAAGATTTCTTAGGCGTAATGTCTGTGGGATGAGATTTGTGGTTCTGGAATAAGTCCAAGTGACCCTCTTCATCTCATTAAATCTTTGTGAGAAAAGATGAGCTTAAAGCAAGTCCTGGAAATAAGCATTGGTAATGACTTTGATAAAATCGAGGCACTGGGAACTGAACTGCCCAAATGAGATGAAGGTGGTCATCAGGGGAACACATGGCTGTGTATGACAGAATCATATCAACAGTGTGTCCATTATGCCTGCAATATTGTGTTGTAGATTATTGAATGCCTGAAAGAAATCAAGAAGCAACTGAGTACACGCTGCCACCAGAAGGTGTTTAAACTGCAGGAGACAGAGATGATGGACCCAGAACTGGACTACACACTCATGAGAGTCTGCAAGCAGATGATCAAGGTAATGGTAGTGTGCTCATTTAAGAGGGTGAGGTTGGGATATAAGAGCTCTCTCAGTTTTGAGCTTCCCATAAAGGCTTGTTACAACACTGCTGTGCTCTTTCAGAAGTATGATTGCTTTTTTGCAAAGTAATCTGTTTCTCAACTCTGAATCAGGCTAAGGTTTTTTTCAGGGTTCTTCTCTTTCAACTTCCTGATCAAAGCCTGTGCACTAATAAATGTCTTCCCAACCACCAGCAGAATTGAGAGGGGAGTCTGTGCTGAGGCCTCTAATACAGTTCTCATCCAGTCAGTTTGGATTTGGATAGGCAATTAGCAAGGGTGAAGAAGTTATGGTTACAGAGAAGAGTAAAATCTTCAGTTCACTACTGACCTGGTGTACATAGACTTTTGTCAGACTGATAAAGCAGGTAAAATCATGCAAAACTTAAAATTAGAAATGATGGCTGGAAATGGTACCATGTAGAAAGCAGCAGTGACTATTCATATAAGACACTCCTTTGTAGTAGCCAGAGTTGCAAGCCCTGAGACACCAGTATGTGTGGTCTGTATGCAGTGCCCTGACTCCATATTTTGGCTGATGAAGAATGTCTTTAGAGTTATTTGCTCTCCCGTGCAGACACATGCTTTTAAAAAGAGACCTGTGATCTCATCAAAACAGTGAGGAGTTGAACATGCAACAGCCTTATCTTACACCCACAGAATTAGTTTCTAACAAAAGAAATTAGTACCTCAGTCTGAATTTTGGGTAAGCTGGTTTACTTTTGACTCTCTGATTCAAGGTGGGAATGGGCTAATTACTGTCAGTAAGCTCCTCTCTGCTTTCTCCTTATATGTGGTCTTAGTTTGCCCTGAGTGGTACTAATGAAGTCTTTACTGTTGCTTTGTCCAAGCAGCATTTACACAGAACAGCAGTATGTGTATAGACTTAAAAGATTGCTTTTTTAGTTTCTAAAAGAAATGGTAACAAAAGTAGCTGAGTGTAAGACCTAATTTGGTGGGTATTTCTTTCCAAATGTGCTGTTTTTTAAGAATAGAAAATAAAGGTAATTTGCTTTTTTGGTAAGGCCAGTCAGGACTGTACAGCTCAGTTCATAAGCAGAGACATTAATGCCCATAGTCAGTTCAGAGAGTAGCACTGAGATGTTGGGGCTAGGCAGTGTGGCTGTACGCCTCTCTGTTGGGCAGGTGATTATTCCCTTCCATGAATTGGAAGCTGCTCGTTGGGTTTGGGTTCTGTTTTTTCAATTGCTTTTAGTGATGAAACTTGTTGGGTTTTGGGGATTTTTTTGTAGCGGTTTTGTCCAGAGGCGGATTCAAAAAACATGTTGCAGTGTTTGAAACAAAACAAGAACAGTGAAGTGATGGATCCTAAATGCAAGCAGATGATTACCAAGCGCCAGATTACACAGAACACAGGTATCTTCCTCTGAAAAAAAAGCCAGAACTTGCTTGCCTGGGGTGTTCAGCATGGTTGGAAGAGTATCGGTTTTGGTTTTTTCTCCTTTGTGTTTTCCTGTGTGCACACTGACCTTAGTCAGGTTCTTGAGGGTCAGCATGTATTGTTGAATCCTCTTTATGCCTGAAGCTCTTACCTCACAGTTTGAAATTCTATTATGAAAAAAATACAATTTTCCCCCCAAATTATGTTCCTTGATGGTATGATGTCATCCAGGAAATTTCTATCCCGTGTATTTCAGAGTGTTATGCCCTGTAATCTGAAGAGATGTGTACTCTAATGAAGTTCTGTCATCTCTCCTGGTTAGATTACCGCTTAAACCCTGTGCTCAGGAAGGCATGCAAAGCAGACATACCAAAATTCTGCCAAAATATCCTGAATAGGGCCAAGGATGATACAGAGTTGGAAGGACAAGTGATCTCCTGCCTGAAGTTGAAATATGCAGACCAGGTGAGTAGAACTGGTGTCTGCAAATGAGAAAGTGTGCAGATCGTGCTGATCAACAGTCATTGAATAACAAATCAAACTTGGGCTTGTGGTGTGTTCAATGTATGTAACAGACTATACATAAAGGAGGTTTTTATGTTCCTGTACAAATATTATAAAATACAGGTTAATGTACAGGGTGGTTGATTTCCGAAGGTCATTGAATGAGTTTATGACTTTCTCCTCCAAATAGCGTCTCTCTCCAGACTGCGAGGACCAAATTCGAGTGATAATCCAGGAATCAGCCCTTGATTATCGGCTGGATCCCCAGCTTCAGATGCACTGTTCTGATGAGGTAGGAGAGTAACTCCATAGCTATGTTTCAGGATGAAAACTCCCTTTATGTAACAGATTTTTATTTCTCAAAACATAAACTTTCCTAATAAGTAAAACAAATCATTTGAGTTGCTTCTAGCTAGCCAGATTCTCTGCTTGTGCCTTTTGCCCAGTGTACAAGAATTGCAGTTTCCTGTGCAGTGTTAATATGAAGTTAATTTTTTTTTGTCTGGGATCTCATCAGTATGTGTGACTATAGAAAAATACTTCTTCCCTGTTGTCAAAAAAAAAGTCAGTCTCTGTTCTTGTCAGCCTTAACTGGAATACAGTCAGGCTTTTTGACTTTTCACTTTTGGTAACAGAGTTGGTCATGCTTCAAGTTTTACTTATTTCATACTTTCACATTCTTTCCATGCTGTTTTCTTTCCTGCCCTCCTCCTCAGTACAGCGATATTGACTTCTTGCTGCTGGGTTTCAAAGGGTTATGCATATTGCATGAGCCAGGCTGCATTTGGCTTTGGGAATTTTAGGGGGGAAGGAATCTCATCATATATTCTTTAGCTGTGCCCTGTGATGAACTAACATATTGAGATATAAATGTGCTAAAAGGCAGAATGATTGTTGTGAACTACTTATGTTAAAACACCTCTTTCAAAATAGATTTCCAGCTTGTGTGCTGAAGAAGCAGCAGCTCAGGAGCAGACTGGGCAGGTGGAAGAATGTCTGAAAGTGAATCTGCTGAAAATAAAAACTGAGATGTGCAAGAAGGTAAAGAAAATAAATTGGATGTGCTCTAAAAGGCTCCCATCCCTGCAGAAGTCTGTGATTTTTCCAGATCACAGCCTAGGTCGTGTTATAGCTAGTAGGAGGCCAGAGCGCTGAAATTTCCCTATACGTCTAAGTTGTGACCTGCAGTGATTCAATGCAATTTCAGTTTGCCAGTGAAAATTGTGTTGAAAGTTCCTCCTTTGCAATTCCAGACTTGAATCCTTTCCTGAGTATGGTTGCCAAAGGTTCTTGTTACTCATCTGTTTCTTGATGCTGTCTCCATTGTAGGCTTTCTTAGGGCCCAGGCTGTGTGCTTGAGAGCTGTATGAATTGTGCCATGGCTATGGCACCTGATTTCAGTTCTACCTGAAGTAGTCCTGGCACACTGACTTTGTCTTTTAAATTAATATGAGAATTTTAAGGAATGTTACAAACCACGACTCTTAGTTAAGCCTAAACCAGCATTCATATTACGTCCTTATCCATATATATGTCTGTATTCAAGGACCGTGGTGGATTTTCTCATGATCGATTTAAAAAGATTATACGCCTTTCATAGACATTGATCAGCATCAGTTTTGTTCTGTCTCCTTTTTCTGAGATGTACTTGTAATTTCCTCCTCCGCAGGAAGTGCTCAACATGCTGAAGGAAAGCAAAGCAGATATATTTGTTGACCCAGTGCTGCACACGGCCTGTGCCCTAGACATCAAACACCACTGTGCTGCCATTCCGCCAGGGAGAGGACGCCGTAAGTGCTCGTGCTCTACTTGTCCTGAGATACTTAACCTGCATTTTCTTATCAGCATAATCTTATGTACAAGATATTTCCACCAGTCATTTGTGAGCGACTGGATGGAACAGGAGCAGAGGTGGTGGATGAATGGGTGTCGAGAAGTCTTTCCTTGTGTCCAAGGCAGGACCTATTCCTCAGTCCCGATATAATGTCCTTGTAGCCTTATCTGCAAATTTAATGGGCCTATTTTATGTGCCATCATTCTTATGATTGCTGACAATAGTGCGTGATAGCAGATCCATAAACCTTCTATAAATTCCTCCTCAGCTACATTCCATTGAAAATGAGCTTTTAATACATGTGGACTCATTTTTCAGTAAGGTTTATCTCCCACCTTGTATCAGCTTCACACAAAATACACCTCCCACATTTACATATGACAGTGTTCTATCAGACTGTATCAAAAGCTGTCCTAGAACTAAACTCTTTTTTTTACAGCAGCAAGTCAGTTTGGATTCACAAGATTAATTCTAAGCTAATCTCCTTGGTTCTTCTTTCTTTGTCAGTCGTTGTCCATGTTTGGCTTCTTCATTTCAGTATTTAAATTTAAACAAAAGTATTTTGATTTTTTTTTTCTTCTGTGCTTAAACATACCACTTTTTTCTTTTCCAGCATTGCAGAGGGTAGGTAATCATGACTGCACTTTCGAAGTTCTCATAGCAGCTAAAGGCTTTGAGACTTCATCAGCTGTTCTAAGTCATCCAAGACTGAGTTCAGCAAGTTCAGACCACTTGAAACATAATGTACTTAAGTATTTCCTAAACCTTTCTTCTCCTGTTTGAGGCTAAGGTCTTGCTCTTTGTTACTGTTATTAGGTTAGCTGCTTGGGTAGTATGTGTTGATTTTTAAGGAAAGCCAGTGGGGAAGAATATTCTGAACTTTCCCATCTGTCCAAGTATATCTGGTGTTAAAAATAGCAGCCAAGTATTTTCCTGATCATTTCCTTTTGTGTTGGTTATTGAATAGATTTCTGAAATTCTGAATATCCTTTATTTATTCCTGCTTCGTCAGAATTCTTTTGATGTGTGTGTTCTGATGTGGTTGCACTGAAGATCTGCAGGAGTCTCTAGCTTAGAGAGGGCTCTGCCTGCAAGTGCTTGAATTGACAATTGTGCATTCAAAGTCTGGAGTTAGTTTAACTAAGTCTGTGGCCTGTTTGCTACGAGCTAAGTAACTCTTCACTGCAAAGCAGATCTAATTAGGGATTAGTCAAGTATGGTAGCATGAATATAAAATATGAAATTTTACGTCTGTGTCTCATATGAGCATTTAAACAAGCTAATGAGTTAGTTGGCAAAGCCCCTCTGTAGGCACCAGAACGCTGTGATCTCACTTCCTTTTCACAGGGCTGTGTGAAAACTCAGGAAGTTAAACCTTTCAAAATACATTGTTGAACGGACTAAATTCTTAACAAGCCTAAAGAGATAAGGCTGTCTTTTCTGAACTGAATTTGATCTTGGCTCTTTCTAAAGGCTGGTGGCACGGAGTTCAGAGTGTACAGCTCATTGAAGGTGCAGATTTATAAGACTTCATAGAATCTCATGTAAACCACATGAATTATATATTGGATACATACTGTAGTTTCTTTTTGGAAGTCAAAATTCCTTGCATCTCCAAATGCAATACCAATCATGAATCTCAGTGAAATTGCTAGCCTCAGGCATAGTCTGCCAGGTCTGTTTAGAAAGCCTTGTAACCATCAGCCTCCATGAGAATGGAAGAGCCCCTCTCTGCACCATGCTATAGAAGCCACTGTTTCTATTTTGTAACACCATCTTCTGCACATTACAGAAATGTCATGCTTAATGGAGGCTCTGGAAGATAAGCGTGTGAGATTGCAGCCTGAATGCAAGAAACGCCTTAATGATCGTATTGAAATGTGGAGCTATGCTGCAAAGGTGAATACGCAAACAATTTCCGTTTTTTATGCCTTAGATCTCTCTGTTGCAAGGTATTTATGAAAAACTTCAACTGTAATGAAATTCTTGTCTCTGAATTAAGTATTTTGAGTTTGGTCCAGAAAAACTGAAATCGGCTCATCTTCTTGGAACTTACATCTCTGTGTCTGGGATGCATCCCTAACAATGCAGAATTAAACTGTCTTTTGTGCACATAAGAGTAGAGAAGGTGTGGGGCAATGAAATAGGAGCAGGAAAACTTTGTGTTATAAAGGTGCCTCCTGAACAGCAGTTCCTTCAGGTGAATCATTGCAGGCCTTCTTTTTTCTTGTTCAGGCCAAGTCTGACAATGACAGGAGGCAATAGCAGTACCTGACACTAAAGCTGCTAAATGTCACAGCTGGGGGTTCCACAGCATGGAACACACAGCTTGACTCATTTATTCCCTTTTCACCTCCAGGTTGCCCCAGCAGAAGGCTTTTCTGACCTTGCCATGCAAGTTATGACCTCTCCATCCAAGAATTACATCCTATCTGTGATCACAGTTGGCATCTGTGTACTCTTCCTCATCGGCCTGATGTGTGGACGCATCACCAAGCGGGTGACAAGAGAGCTCAAGGACAGGTAGAGCCTGGATTGCCTGCTGAAGAAATGCCTGCCCAGTGCCCAGTTTTGTACAGCCCTCCTCTGTATAGTCTACCCATCCTCTCTTGTGAGAGGAGAATAAAAAAAAAAAAAAAAAATTAGAAAAGCAGCAGGTGTTGGCTCAGTTTTCCCATCCCGGATCTCGTCCATGGCATCTTCATCCTATGAAAGTTTGTGTGCAACATTGGCAGCCCAGCCAGCGGCTTTTGTTACCCCTTTGTTAGCAGACTCTCGTTTACCTGCCTGTAGACAAGTCTCTGTTGTACTGTTGGAACTGCCTTCACTCTCCGAATCAGACTGATATGACCTGCAGCTCAAGCAGTTTTTAAGTAAATTTTTAAAGACAGACATATTCTGCATACCGACTGTATGATTTAGGTAATAGTTCATACTGAAATCTAGTCATCCTCTGTGGCTGGGTGAAGTTGAGGCAGGAAATTAAAGGGTAAATTGCATCTTACACCACAGTTGGCCTTGTTTTGGACATCTTGCTCGTCTGTGTAAAGCATCTTCAGAGCATAATCTTGGACAACCTAAGGACACCAGTCACTGGTGTCATCTCCTAGTGAATATCCTGCTTTTGTGACTGTGGATTTTTTTGGCTGAAAAGATGTCCTCCCTTTCTTCCTCTGCTGCTCGCAAGATAGAATAAAATACTGCCCAGGATTGAATACTCATGTGAGCTGTACAACTTGTATTTCAGTAGATTAAAGACACGATGTAGACACGAGGTGTGTAGAGCCTGTCAGTAGTGGGCAGGAAGTGCTCTGAGCAGTTACTCGGTCAACTTTTTTATTAGTGATGATGCAGTAAAATTCTAGCACTCCTTTTATTTCGCCTTGCTGCTGCTAAGCTGTTACCCTCCCAAATTAACTGTGTGCAGATGGTATTGACACACTGGCAGTGCAGTGCTCTGTCAGTGATGCAGGAAGCGCCGGAACACCCAGCATGGTCTCTCTCTGTATAATAGTTACTTGTGGGTTAGCACAGTGGTTTGTAACAACGCTCTGGGTCTTAATGGTTTGCATGGTAGCACTGAAGAGTGGTTTTCATTTCCACAACTGCAGTTGATGGTGATAACACCTGGTATTTTCCTGGGATGTAGGACACAAGTGCCCATCCAGAATGCCAAGCAGAAGTGGATGGAAGAATGATGTGTGGTATGAAAGGCAGAAACATCTGGATCTTTAAGGGGAGTAGCTTTCGCATAGTTACCATCAACATATGCATTTGTGCTATGCATAGTTTTACTTCCTGAACCTGACACTTGCACCCAAGACCCCAAAGAAGGTGTTTTGGAAAAGCTGCACCAGTAATTGTGGCCTCTTCTTACCGTCATCTGTGTTCCTCAAGTACAAGGAGGTGTGGAGCTCATAAGACAGGTTCTTTGACTGAAACACAGAGTGTGTTGATGAAATCTAGAAGAGGCTGCACGAGAGTCGATGTGCACAGGAGAATATGTTTTATTCCCCTTTTAGATGTGCTCATCTATGTGTGCTGTGGTAAAAACCATGTGCCTGAAACTGTCCAACTTAGACTGATGCTTGAACCATAATTTTATTTTCCTGCTTAGCACACTGCTAGGTAAGACCTGGCATTTCCAGTTCTCCCCATTGTTCCCTATAAGAACAGTGGAGGTGGTTTTGAGACACTCCGGAGCATGGATAAGCTGATTCTGGGGATGCTGTCTACACAGAATGGCATATACAAAATACTGTGAGCTTTTGCTATGACTTTTTGCTGAAGCTTTTTGCAAACATACCTTCATCCTGCTCTGAGGATGGTGGCAAATTAATATGGGTTTAGACTTGCAATGCTAGTGAGTCTGACAAACACTTCTGGTTTTGTAGCAAAGTACTGTGAACACAAGCAAGCAGCAGTGAAAGCCTGAGTGATGAACTTTCAATGGAGAGTTAGTGTATGGTAGGATTGCAGTTTAGTGGTGAGGTAGAAATGAATTTAAGCCTGAATTCCTTCTCTTGCCCCTCTTCCCTGGTGCTGAGGGAGCTTGACTGGCGCTCTGTCAGTATGAAGTGGAGCAAAATAGAAACAGTTAATCGGGTCTCTTGAGGTGTGTAACTCCACAAATATTAGTTTGGCAATTAGAAGTGTGTGTTGTATCACTTGACTTAGTGTTGAAATGACTGCTGTCGAGATGGGTGTGCTCACAGAGCTGCCAGCAAGGGAAGTGGGATCTTTGTGCTGCCTTGCTTGCTGGCACGAGTTCTGCTTCTCCAAAATCTGTCAGGCATAATTAAATTGCCATTGGAGGGCTTTTTTTAAACTGTTGTGACTTTTTGAGAAGACATTTTGTAACCTGATTAGCTTGAAAAGCCTAATTAGTTGGTTTATTGTCTAGAAATAGCATCTTCCACTAAATTCCAAAAGACATCGCAGTGAAAATTGTAGGTTTGTAGCCACAGTTCCGAATGTAAACCCTGTTCAGCTCTGAAGGTGACTTTCTTTACTTTCAGATATAAGGCTTTCTGAGTTTTTTTTTTTCCTTTTTAATTTGGAGGAGGTTATGGGAAAGGTGCCTGGATCATGGCATTAGGAGTCCGTACTCTACAGTGGTGTTAGTCTGTGGTTGGTGGTATTTCTGCCTGTGTCAGGCTCACCTGGGAGTTCAGTTCCAGTGTGAGTGTACTGTGATGATGTTAGATGTGTGTGGCTCGAGACCCTTGGAAGAAAAAGTAGGATACTAAATAAACCTTTTGTCACAGACCCACCTTTTAAAGGATGGATGCTGGCAAAGGATCCATGCCATTTTATCACTGAGCATGTTATCTTTTCATGTTTTAAAAAGGAATCTCGTACCACTAGTGATGACCAAATCTGCTTTTTTTCTTGACTAAAAATCTTGAAACAGTCTTGAAACATTCTCCTCTTTTTCCTGCATACCTGAAAATCTAGAGGTTTTGCAAGCACAGAAACCCACAGGAGGACTCTTCCAAAAATAACCTTCTTGTGCTGTTGCCAACACATCATTGTACCTGCAGGTAACCATTTTCCACTGCAGGGAAAGAAAGAATCACAGAGTCACAGAAAACTATGAGTTGGAAGGGACCTTAAAGCTCATGTCATTGCAACCCCTGCCTTGGGCAGGGACAACTGCCGCACTAGACCAGGGTACTTAGAGTCCCATCCAGTCTGGTTTTGAGCACATCAGGGATGGGGAGTCCACAACCTCTGTAAGCAACCTGTGCCAGTGTCTCACCACCCTTGTAGGAAGGTGTGAGAAAAGGTTGTAAGAAACACTGCTGTTGCCTTGAATTCGAGAAGGCCTTTTTAACTTCCCTGTTGTAACAGAGAGTGTTAGCAGTAGCTGCAGTCAGCCGAGAGAAGTGGGTTAGTGTGGAAGAACCTGTGGTAGTCTTTCCTCTTCATGACTCTTACCTCTCACTGGAGAAGTCTGCCTTCCACTGAATGCAGTTTAGGAGATGGGAGATGGTTGTTGGTTGGTAGTTTTTTTCTCCTGATCATCACAAAACTTTCTCTTGGAGAGCTTATTCTAGACTTGCTCAGGGCGTGGATGGAAGAGCTGGATGCTTAGGATCATCTAGCAAGGCGTGCAGCTCTCCATTTGCTTCCTGCTGCTGCTGAGAGGGTTAAAAAGCCAGGCTTTCTAAATGATGGCATGTGCACGTGTCAGGAGCTGTGCATGATGTGCACCTCTGTACTTCACTCCTGCTAGCCTGTTACAGTTCATTCTCATTCACAGTAATAAGCTTGTTTATTCTTTACCTAGTGAGTCAAATCAAGTCCTTTTGTGAGTTTCAGCTTGGGATTCTCTTGCCTCACTTTTGTCACTAAGCTGCTGGAGTAACTCATCTGGGTGGGAAAAAAATTCGTGGCACTTGAGGTACTGCCCGGCAGATCGGGTTGAGTATCTGCATGTCTGTGTCACTGCAAAGGGCTGGAAAGACCCTAATGAAGGTTGAATAATTCTGTAGCAAAATGTTAGCATTTCCTCCACAGTCTGACACTGTGATGTAATCAGTGTTGCTCTGAAAGAATCCACAATAAGTGCATTGTATGGAAAATAATGGTTGTGACTCTCTCAAGTACAGAAACTAACTGCAGGTAGGTACAGAGGGAAGAAATGTGACAAGCCAGAGAGGGATCACTGGAATCCCATAATGTTGTAGAAGAATTTTGTTCAAGTTGGATGGCAATTTCTCTTAAAAACACAATGTTATTACATAGTGAAAGAAGATTGTAGGGTTTTTTATTGTATCAGTTTTGTTTGGAAAAAAAAAAAAGGTAGTTTTGAGGTGTGTATGAGTGCACGAGTGTGGTATGAAACCAGAATATTCCATCTAGCACTTCTGTCTCTATTTAAAGTACAGCTCTGTGGAGTTAAAACAGCTGTAGTGTGGGTTTGTGTAAGAGCACGTTCCTAATTCTGGGGTTCAGATTCTCCAGGCAGCTCCCAGGTACTGATCTTTGCACAGTGTCCCTTTTTGGGAGCCAAACGTGCCATTTTGCTTCCACCCATGAGTCATGGTTAGAGGGGACCCAAATCACACATGTGCCAGCGAGAATTCAGCTGGCGCTGCTCGTTGTCCTGAGACGGTGGAATTCTGTATCTGCTCCTTTGAGTTCCAGAACGCTGCCTGGGGTAGGGGGGTGTAACTGCGTGGCTCCTCACTAGCCAGAGGCAAGATTGTTTCCTTGCGCAACACCCAAATGTGGTTCCGTAGCTGACCAAACGCAAAGATCCCTTCCAGGGGGAATGGCCGCACCCTGAGATCATCCCCCCTGCTGCCCCTGTGATGACTGAGTTAGAAGTGCTCGCGTAGCTCTCGCCTTGGGAAATACTGAACCAGGAGAAAAGGGAAAGGCGTGAGTGCCGGCCGCGGAAGCGGAGGGTCGGAAGCTGTGGGTAACTGTGTGTGTTGGGCTGGGCAGGAGCCGGGTGCTGCGGCAGTGGGGCTCCCCGGCACCCCGCAGTGTACAAAGCAGACCCAGCGGATTCCTGTTGTACAGCAGATGCTGTTTGAACGTAGTCTCTTTTTTATTATTATAATTATTTTTAAATGTGACATTAACGAGACTTTTTTTTTTTTTTTTTTTTAAATTTTTTCCCCTTTTTTTGTTTAAATCCTGGCCGCCCCTTTTTTCAATTTTTATTTTTGGGGTTTTTTTTNCGCTCCGGGCCCTCATTCCCCCCCAGCCACCCCGCACCGCGGGGTCGGGGGCGCCGGCGGGGCGAGCAGGCCGAGGCGGCGGCCCCCCGCGCCGGGGCTCCCTGACACCCCGTGCCCTGACACCCCCGTCCCTCAGGCTCCCGGCACGGACCGGAGGCTGCGGGTGAGGGAACCCTCGGTGCTGCTGCTGGTGGAGCTGCCGCAGCCAGGCCCTGGGGTAAAGCTTGTGATAAAGCTGTTCCCGGAGGGGCCTCTCCAGTGCCCTGTGCCAGTTACTCTGATCACAGACTTCGTTTGCTTCTTCAGGTAAAGGCCTGGCAACGTTAATAATCAAGCTTATTTTGCCCTATTAACTTCTGCCTTTAGGAAACATTCCGGAGCATGATCTGTGCCTGATGACTGTTTCAGCTCTCCTTGTCACTGGTGTGAGAGCTTTTTTGCCTCTCGTCTGGTTCTTTGCTTATTGTCAAGTTGCACTGTGTCAAAACCAACGGTATAATGTTCTGTTCCTATTTCATGATCTGAGTTTAAATCTTAACGGCAAGGTTGTTGTTTCAGGACTAACTGCCCTTATGTTTGTTTGCTCATCAGCTTTCCCATGTCCACTTATACCCGGCACACCACGTGATGTTTCCTGCTGCCAGCCTTGTGTGTAATAAGATAAGTGGTAATGTGAGTCTCATCTTTTCCTTCCTAGAAGGAGTGGTACCGAGGTAACGTCTGAACACATCTAGGCGGTGCTTTAGGAGAAGTGACAAAGAGCTGCCGGGATGTTTCTCCGGTTGCTGTCGGATATCCAGTGGCGGGCAGCTCACCCGAAATGGAGGACAATGAGCAGCTCCCAGCGAAGCACCTCAACTACAGCAGAACCTCATCCGGTTTCCCTGCCAGCACAGGCACAGGTTGTCATCTGTGGTGGTGGAATCACGGGCACCTCTGTGGCATATCACCTTTCCAAGATGGGTTGGAAGGATATAGTCTTACTTGAGCAGGGCAGGTAAGGATTTCTGGTTAAAAACCCAACAAAGCAAGACTTCTCTGCTGAACAAGATCTGCTGTAATGTGTTATTTTGATCTCTTCACCTGGACTAAAGTGAACACCTGGAAATAGCCTTTCCCCTGGGGCAAATAAGGTTATACTGAACATTAGTAACAACACTTGCTGCCCCTTCCCAAGTACAGGGCTGCCCTGCAAGGTGAAGAGTATCCCTTGTGTGATTGTGGTGGGGTAGCCATGGCTCAGGACCAGACTCCCACACAGCCATGCTATTTCCCCCTGCAGGATAAAGAAAGTTTAGAAAACTTGTGGATTGGGATAAAGATATGGAGATTGTACTGCCATGGGCAAAATAGGCTTATCCTAGGGGGAATTAATTTAAAATACTTTATTTCATGTCAGTTAAAATAGATTCAGGTAGTGAGAAACAAAAAACAAACACTAAAACACCACCTTTTCTTTCCCTCAACTTCATTCCTGCACTCCAGGGTCTTTTACCTCCCTACAGTGCCCTGAGAAACATGGGGCTGACACAGTGGGGTGTGATCAGTACTGGGCTCCAGTGTGCATCCTGCATGGGCTGCAGTTCCCATCGGGAGAACTCTTCTCTGGTGTGGGTTTTCCATGGACAACAGACCCTTTAGGAGATATCTAGCTGCTCTGCTGGTGATCATGTTAAACAATGCAGCTGGCAAAGATAATGGACCATTTAAAGAGAACTAAAAATCCATTTTACTCCTCCTGCCCCTGTTGACCTCTCAAAGCAGGATGCCATGTGTGTCTAAAGCATTACACAGCCAGCAAAGCTCCAGAGATTGCAAGAGGTTATAAGCAGGCATCACTAAAACATCACCCTGTAAGCTGGTTAAATGCTCAGATCATCCAGTTTGTTGGAGGATTTAGTGCTTCTCTGTAAAACAGCCAAGGCTGTTACGGTTTGGCTGAGCAGAAGTGCCCTCAGTGAGTTGGATCAGCTCTCTGTAGAAGAGCACATAGCTCCTGTTGAAAGCTGTGCATCCCAGCATTTCCCCTATTGTTTTAGATGTCCATTTCTGAGGGACATTCGTGGTGTTTTCATTAAGTAGTTTGGGGATCCTGGGCATGAGACACTGCTGAGAGTTTAAGGTTTGAAGAGGTGTTTATTGCAGCAGTTTCTAATGCCCTAAATAAGTGCTGGACTGTATATTTATCATCTACTTTAGAGCTTCCCACCTGATACTGCCTTCAGGAATAATTAGCTGTGGTTCCTGGAGTTTGTGTGGCTGGGAAGCAGCAGGTTCTTTCCAGCTGCAAAGAGAAGAAATTGAGTATTCTCCTGTGAGACCTTGTGAGTGGGGTCCTTCTGAGCAAAGTGAAACGCTGGGCTGCGTTTGCAAGGGAATGTCATTTTTGCTAGCTTGGAGCAGGGTATGAACAGCCCATTAAAGATCTGCAGTGAGTTAAGATGCTGTGCAGGCTCAGTCTGTGCATGCTCAGAGAGAAGGAGGAACATTGCAGCAGCAGCAATGTCTTATGAGGAGCTCAGCATGGTGAGGCTGTTCTTCAGCTCTTTCGGTTGTCTTCAAGTAGGAGTGTAGCAAATATTCCTTACCCAGCTGAATCTTAGGTTGAATTACTGAGAGAGGCTAGGCTGGAAGCAGCCCTGTCAAATGGAAAAATGCAGGATGTAAGCTTTAGCAGCAGGAAAGGTGACTTGGAATTATTGTGGAAGCAGGCTGCAAGGGAGGTGCTTAAATCTAATTGCCTTCCCCTGTCCATGCTGCATGGAGTTGTGTAGGTTTCTGTCTCAGCAGCAAGCCCTTCACCGAATCTATTGCTCAGTGGTTTAGGGACAGTTTTAGAAGGGACAAGAAACATGTGCCTGTCTGTGACAGTTCTTACAGTGAGAGGAACTCGCTCGTACTGTAACCTTCAAAGATGCAAGACTCAAAACCAAGTTAATTTTGATTTGAGGGAAATCCTGCTTTGGAGAAGGAAAGAATCAGGCAGCTCAACTTAGGTGTAAGATTTTTTTTTTTTACAAAAAATGCTTTGTTTGAAAAATGTCAATGTTTGGGACTTATTAAAAAGAAATTGTTGTGGAATGCAATGTGTTTTCAAAAGCGAGTGAAAGCAAAATCATTCTGGAGGTTGTGTCATCCCTGGATCGTCCAACTTAAAGTGTTGCTCTGATGTGTTTGGGGGCGAAGTTGCTGTGTGGTTTGTGCTGCCAGTGGAGCTGCTGGAGCAGCCTGGTGTGGAGTGTGTGCCTGGCAGCTGTGTGAGGCCCTTCTCTGCACCTTCTCCTGCAGGTTGGCTGCTGGTACCACTCGCTTCTGTGCCGGCATTGTGAGCACAGCCAGGCCCGTGTCCATAGAGCTGAAGATGGCACACTATTCAAACAAGCTCTACCAGCAGCTGGAACAGGAGACAGGAGTGCAAACAGGTACTGAAAGTGTCATCACTGAGTAATCTTTGGGAAACTGAATTGAAGTACTGACACTGAAACATGACTGTGGTTTTGCAGTGTCTTAAGGCTTAAAAGTTCTGTTCAAAGACAATACATATGGACCTAATCAGATGCAAAGGGATGTCACTGGTCTAATCAGAATGGGGAGAAGAATATCAGATGGGCAAACTAAAGGCAGACTGCAAATTGTGACTGTTTGCATGTAACTTGGGCAGACGGGAATTTTCACAAGGACGTGGAAAATATATTGCAGTGACTGGAGCAAGTTTTCCTACGCACTGATTCGCTTCTCAGAAATAGAAGGTGGTTAACAGGAATGCTGAAGCATAGGCAAAGCTGTGTCTCTTACTGTAGTATAGCCCTGGAAATAACAAAAAAGATTATGTTGAAATTCTCCCTCTAAAATGTTTGGGCTCGTACTGGATAGGAAGAACTTGGTCACTGAAAGTTTTCTTCTGACAGGAACTTGTGATGTATGTCAGACTCAATAGAGGTTAATAACTATGCTTGCAACTGAGATGAATACTAATTTAGTGCAGGTGTTGGAGTCACATAATGTCTGCTTTTAGTTGCTGAAGTTTTATTCTTCTGAGTAGTTATCATATCACTTTTTGACCAGTAACTTCTCTCTCTTTTAATAGGTACCATTTGTGAAATTCAGAGGGGGTTTTTTTATAAACAGGAGTATAGGAAATAGAAAGAGAACACAATTAAAAATTCAATTGCTTTTTTGAAGAGTTCTCTCATGCACTTTTTCATTACTAGCTCATAAGTGTTTAAAGTTCTTTGAGGATGTGGGATTTCCAGACTCCTGAGTAGAGGAAGCAACAAGTCTGCAATTATGTTAAAGCAATGAGTCTGAGATGGAAAGGAATTCAAGATCCTGTCCAAATCTGACTACACTTTGGTCATTGTCATAGGGTACATGAAGACAGGCTCTATTTCACTGGCTCAGACTCAGGACCGACTGATCTCTCTGAAGCGCATTGCTTCATCGCTGAAGTACGTATGAGCAGGAAGTACAACTCAGCTTCAGTGTGCACCAGCTCTCCTGTGAGACAAATAACACTGTGTTTCTTATGTTCTGTGGCAGTGTAATGGGAATACCATGTGAAATTATCAGCCCAAAGAAAGTCTTACAGCTCCACCCACTGATCAACATCCATGACCTTGTGGGGGCCATGTATGTGCCAGAAGATGCACTCGTGTCATCTGCCAATGTGAGTCTGGCTCTGGCAACCGCTGCCTCACGGAATGGTAGGAACTTTTTTTATCTATAGAGTGCTCTCCTGCATGATAGCTATGTTCTGCATCTCTTGATATTCTAAGTGAGCACTGAAGACCAAAATTCTGTTATTTCTGTAAAGTTCAGATTCTTTAAACCTATTTATTTCTGAAAAAGAGGCTGAATTTTTTTATGTACTGAATTTTTACAGGTTTCCTGGGATAGATCAAGCACCTGTTTGTTGTCCTTAGTGGTTATGTATTTCTCTGAAAAAGCACACACTCTTTCCTTCCTAGAATTGACTCATAATTACACATCAAAACAGATAATTACCTACAAATGAAAAGGGGTGACTGAGCCTTGTAGAACATTTCATTGAGCACACATACTTTGGAAATGGGTTTAGAAGTGTAGTAATAAATGCTGTTTGCCCAGCACTTTGGCTAATTTGGAGTGGTCTAAAAGTGGGAGAAGGGTTAAATATGATAACAGGAAATAAAGGTCATTAAGGATGAAAGTCCATCAGATTGAAGGAAGCTGCTTAGGAGGATCCCTCTCTTAGTTTCTTTTATCCCAGCTTGTTTTTGCATACTGCTTATTGATTTTTTCCGTGAAATTACTAATTTCCCATAAGAGAACCAGTCATGCCATCTGAAACTACAACTTTGTTACTTAAGTGAATTGTAATGGAAAGAAATCCCTAGCTGGGACTCTTTTTTCCCATGTTTTTAATACTGAGGGTCTGTTTATCACCCAGATTGTCACATGGGAAAAAACCTGTAGCTCTTCAAAGTCTCAGCCTGTACAAATTGTACATGTGATGTTTTACAAATAACAGGATTTTGCTTAAGAATTACTGGGTCAAGAATAGAAATTTTGTCTCCAAGGGAAAATAAGCATTTTGGTTGAGCATAAGGGTTTAAAGCTAACAGTCTGAGATTAGAAAGAAGGCTCATGATACATTGACTTTTTGATGTCCAGGTGTCCAGATTCACGAGCGGACGAGTGTCAGTCACGTCACAGTCCAGAAGGGTCGAGTGACTGGAGTCGAGACTGACAGAGGGCGGATTCAGTGCGAGTACTTCGTCAACTGTGCTGGCCAGGTTGAATACTTAAATTTTATTTTCTTGTTTCTGTTGCTTAAGAATATGTGCACTACCCTCTGGTTCTTTTTTTTGTTTTATTTTTGGGTTTTTTAATGGTTTTTGCTTTGGCTTGGTTTACTCGAGTAGATCAAGCCGTGTTACTCAGCAGCTTAGCCCAGCAGGGATGTGAAGGAGGAAAAGCAGTGCTTGCCGTTTGCTGGGCACCAAAGGCTGGGTGTTAACCTGCTGAGCAGCATGTGCAGCTTGTTGGTACAGCTCTGCCCATGGTGTCTCTGCTGGGAGGTTCACCCTTCTGATAAAGAATTTTGCTTTGGCTGTTAGAGAGACAGCCCCTTCTCTCTCACCTCCCTCCCCAGAAATTTATTTGCTTTTTACTCCTTAGTGTTATGTCTTCTCTGCTAGAAAATACACCTGACAATTGCAGTTTCTCAGCTGGCAGCTGTCCTCCTTGTTAGTAAAGAGTCTTAGTACAGGCTCCTAAGTGCTGACTATTGTGCTTCTAAATGCTGAACCTAGAACTGACTTTGGTCTACAGATCATTTTTTTCTTTTGCATTGTAAACTGGTACTTCTTAGTTTTCAGTCAGGGCCTCACTTTTCTAGTTCTTGTGTTAGGAACAGATAAGCAGTCTTTATCCAGAACAATTCAAATTGTAAGAAAAGGGGAAAAGATTGTCTGTTCAGCATCTAAGGGTCTGAACCAAATCTTACTTACTTGGTCTTTTATGAAAGCAGAGGCAGAGGTGACCTATGCCTATGTCCTGCTTTTTTCTTTTCCACTCTGACCTGCACTTTTTTGATTTCAGTGGGCCTATGAGTTGGGCCACTCTGGGGAGGAACCAGTCCATATCCCACTCCATGCTTGCGAGCACTTCTACCTCCTGACACATCCTTTGAAGGAGCCTCTGTCGAGCAGCTTACCAAGTAAGGATTCTTCAGCTCTTCTCACTTTTCTTGGTGAATTACACCTGCCTTTCCAAGGTGACCTGTAGTTTGTGACAAAAAGGCCAACCTCAGGCTATAGGTCCTCAGCTCATCAGGGATTGTGGACTCCTTCTCTCTGAATTGCCTTGAATATCTTTTTTCAATGGTAGAAAGAATATCTTTCTTTACTCTTGGAAAAGCTTTTCCTGCAGAAAATTATTTTCAGAGTTCATCAAGTTAGCAGGAAAATCACCTTGACTCTAGCTAGAGTAGTAGTTGTGTCTGAGTCTTGGATTGTTGCATTTTTGGGCTGGAGAATGTGCTAGCCTTGGCACTATGTTTTCCTTGCAGGCTGCTGGCCCCAAATGGCCCATCTATTCCTTTCCTTCAACTGAAGCTAAGGCTTTACAATGGCATTTACTTGTCTATGAGCTGTAGGGGCAACCAAACACTTGAGGTAATTGCTCCTCCCCCATGTTCTGGCTTTTGTATCTCTTAAAAAAAAGCCTTTGTGTTTGAAAACTCTGATGGAGAAGTAGAAAACTTTACTTACTTGCTCTCAGGTGTTAGCAAGGTTTTCTGTTTCTAGTAAGTAATGTATACGCTGTCCAGGGAATTGAGATCTCTGGCTGGAGTCCAAGTGCTTCACTTTTGACTAATTAAAACCCCTGTGTATGTATATTCATATATATATATTCTCAGCTTTTCTGCACATGGCAAAAATTGCTATGGAACATGTCAGGTGGGGTAACATAAATACTTCAAGTTGACACACCACCAGTGGAAGGAGCAATCCAGTCCTGACTGCTTGTCTTCACCTCAGTGCTGCCCACCTTCTTTGTGCTGGTGGTCTGCAGTAAGCTGGATCTGTTAAAAATTACCTGTTCTTAAAATAGGAAGAAAAAGAGGGGCAGGGCAGGACATGTCTTGGTGGAAAGTCTGGTCTTGGGTGCAATTTCAGTGGAACTAAGCCAGTATAATAACTTATCAGTGCCACAAGGATTCTGAATCCCTTTTGTGTCCTCTCACTCCTGGGAACACTGTCCTGCTGGCTTGGGGCTCCTCAGGTTTAATTCAGTTTACTGTACTGTCCAAAGTTAACATGCATGGCTGTGGTGGGAGCTAGTGGTTTAATCTAAACTGGCTCACTGGAGTGTCACATGAGAACCAGAATGGTGTGACAGTGTGGGGCTGGGGGACTGAGACTGTCCCTTCTCATGTCAGAAGACTGCTGGCTTGGCCTGGCATGTCACCAGCCCCCCATTGTTGGTGTTTGTGGGACAGCAGCCTGAGATAGATATTCCTTCTCTCAATTCCCTTCCCACCTCTTTTCTCCCCTCTGCAGCTATTGTTGACCCTGATGGCAGGATCTACATACGCAACTGGCAGGGTGGCATCCTCTCAGGAGGCTTTGAGAAAAACCCCAAACCTCTCTTCACAGAGGGACGGAACCAGCTGGAGATCCAGAACCTTCAAGAAGACTGGGATCATTTTGGTATGTTAGGGAAGAAAGGTTCCCACAGCAGTGAAACACATGGCTTCAGCAGAAGGCAGAGTTCGTGGTAGTGCCAGTTGTCACTGACCTATGGGAAAGATGAACCTTCTCTCAAATTCACTCATCTCTTCATTGGTCAGTAATTTGCTGAAAAACCCTTCACCAAGGGCTGCAGTACCTGAAGGGAGCCTACAGGAGAGCTGGAGAGGGACTTTTGACAAGGAAATGGAGTGTCAGAACAAGGGGGAATGGCTTCCAAATGGCAAGGGGCAGGATTAGATAAGATATTAGGAAGAAATTCTTTCCTGTGAGAGTGATGAGGCACAGGCACAAGTTGCTCAGTGTTCAAGGTCAGGTTGGATGGGGCTTGAAGCAACTTGGTCTAGTGAAAGGTGTCCCTGCATGTAGTGGGGAGGTTGGAATGAGATGAGCTTTAAAGTCCCTTCCAACCTAAACCATTCCAGGATTCTGTGATATCTGTGTAATGTTTAAAAGCACCCACTTAACCCTCAGCATGTATTAGCTTCCTCTAGAGCAGCAAGGTACTACATCAGTTTCCCAGTGCTGCTCTTGCATTTCAGTTGATTTTTGACTGTCAGGGCCACATGCTGCTCCTCTTGTGACGCAGTAGATCAACACTCTTGACCTGCCACATAGCTGTGGTATTTTGTTTCTGCAGCTCTCATCAGCAGGGACTGACAAGTGCATTTCTATCAGTGGCAGTTGCTTTGTGGACAGAAGTTGGTATTGTGGCTTCCCAAACATTGTCCCACCATTGACAGCAGTGGTTTATTATATTCCAAGTGTTCTGTCTCTCTCTTCCCATTTTATTTGATTCTGGTTTTTTATATTCTGCATGTGTTTTCACATGGAGAGCTCTTTCTGTAGGAAAGAGCATAGGATGGTTTGTGAGGCCCTTTCTTCCCCAACCACTCCTGCCTCTTTGAGGCCTGGTAAGTTCCTATGTGTCCTCTCATCTTCAAATTTGCCTTATATTCAGGAATCCAGCTTTCCCTCATGTCAGAGCTCTCTGCATCCCTTGCAAAGGTACCTGCCTCTGTGACTTTAGGCATGGATGGAATTTCACTGATTTCTTTCTGCAGTCATCGTGTGTTCTTCCAGCTACGCTTCAGGTTCAGTTGAAAAATTTTACTTAGATTTCTGAGAGACACCATTCTGATACTGTAAAAGTTTAAACTCCAGGGGATGAAGCCAGGATGGGGTGCTGTTTTGTGCTGGCATATGCTAAAGTTTTTTAGATCCCTAGATACCTACAGACTTGCTTGAAGATATTAGCTTCAGTAATGAGTTGCTCGAGCTCTGCACCCACTTCATTTTTTGTTTTCATTTGGATAAAATGAAAAGGCACTGCTTGCTGGCACCCCTCAAATTGCCCAAGTTTCTGAAGCAGCTGCTTCATGCTATGTTCCAACATTACCCTTTTATCCTTTCAAATGTGCTGAACAGTTGAGCAGAGTCAGACCTTACTCAGGCAGTATTTGATCCTTTTCTAGGGCCGCTGTTCCTGGGTTTTGAGCTCTTGTATTACTGCTTTGATCTTTGTCATTGGAACCTTTTGATTTTAAAATAGGCTGTGGAGTTGCTTAAATTGGACTGGGTACGGGAACAAATCCAGCACTGATCTCTCTTTTTATTAATAAAAAAATAGCCTGTAACACCAGGCTCTCACTCTGGAATTCAAATGCTTGAAAGAGGGAAGAGAAAGAACAGGTCAGAAAGGCTCTGTTTGTAACTTCTTAGGTACTGTGAAATCTGATTATTTTACTGCTTGTGCATAAAGCTCTGGAGTGTTCTTAGGGCTGAATCTTGAGGGCTTTTATCTGGAGTACTAAGCAGAGGTAACTTTTGGGCAAGAAAAGCCAAGTAGATATCTTACCTGTTTATTAACGCTCTCGAATGTCAAACTGTGAAGGGTTGCCGAAGGACTTTTCCAGTGTGACTGGGCAATGAAGCAGTGAGGAAATTCAATGAGGATAAATGTGAAGTGACGCAAGTGCATGGGAGTGTGTGGGGGTGGTCTTGTTTTCATCATGCGATGTGATGGGCTTTGAACAGTCCTTGGGGTTGAATTAGTTCTGTTAGTTTTGTGAAGACATTGGCACAGTAGCAGTCAAAGCAAAAGACAAGTTAGGAATTACTAGGAAAGGAGCAGAAAACACAGTTCATTATGCAACACTAAATCCTTGGTTTGCCAGATACTAGTTCTTGTTCTAGGCTCCCTGTTTCCAGAAGGTATCATAGGACTGGAGAAGGCCTGATGGAAGAGCAGCAAGAGGCTAATCAAAGCGTGGGAAAGGAGATGACAGAAGGGAAATAAGCAGAGTTGTATAAAATGTGGGGTGAGATAGAGAGGCTGGAAGGGGAACTCCTGACCACTGTCTTTTCTAATGCTGAGAGGGATAAAAAAAAAATTGAGTGTGAGCTTTAAAACAAGAGGCGTTGATTCCTCATACAACAAATTTTAACACATAAAACTCCTTGTCTGTGTCTGTTGGATTTTTTCATGAGGCTGGGGAAGACTGGTCTAGTACTTAAAAGAGAGATCAATTTAGGGTTTTCTAAATAGAGAAAAATATACCAGATTTTTAGGAAGTCCTCCAAGCTGATGGTAGGTGGAGGCTGGCAGAGTGCATGGGACGAATGTCATATACATTTGCCTGTTTGTACTCCTCGCTAGGTATCTATTTGATGGCTGTTCCTATTGCTTTCCCTAACAAAACTGAACAGTTCTCTTGCACTGTTGAAAACAATACTAGGCTCATGGTCTGGATCAGTATGGCTGCTTTTATTTTATGCTGTGTGATCCATTTTGACTAATATGATTCCAGCAAGTAAACCATTTCTCCTGTGACTTTATCAAAACATGGAAGCGGTTTCCACCTGAAGCAGCTGAAATGTGTTGAGACTGAAGGCTCTGACTTTTTGTCTCTTTATTGTCTTGGGTCCTAGGACCACTTCTGAGTGCCCTCCTGCGCAGGATGCCGGGTTTGGAGGCTCTGCAGATCATGCAGTTGGTGAATTGCCCCGAGTCCTTCACCCCAGACATGCGATGCATCATGGGAGAGTCGCCCACTGCGCGGGGCTACTTTGTTCTGGCTGGCATGAACTCAGCTGGCATCTCGTATGGTGGGGGAGCAGGCAAGTAAGTGGTCTATCACTGTTGTGTGTGTAAGTAAGGCTTTAGCCAAGAGACTACTCAGATGATCCTTCTGTGCAGAATGTTCTGGTTGGTATTTGTCACATCCTCTGACAAAGACTTCTTTTGTTTCTGATGTGAGTGAAGGAGAGGAGTAGTTGCTGTCTTCCGATTATGTTCTCCAGTGTGTATTTCAAATCTGTGTTGGATTCTTTCCCTGTCCTCTGCACCTCTCCTCTGACATCACATCTCACTGAGCAGCTGGGGGTCAAGTAAACTTCCTTAAAGCTATGTCAGGGGAGGTTTAGGTTGGATATTACGAAAAGGTCCTTCCCCCAGCAAATGGTAGGATACTGGAACAGGGTCTCCAGGGAAGTGGTCACAGTACCAAGCCTGACAGAGTTTAAGAAACGTTTGGATGATGGTCTCAAGCCCATGGTGTGATTCTTGGGGTTGTCCTGTCCAGGGCCAGGAGCTGGACTCAATAATGCTTGTATGTCTGTTCCAACTCAGGATATTCTGTGATTCTATGATTCTATAACTGGTGTGATTTTTTTTTAAACTACTGGGAAGAGATAAAAGCTTAGCAAAGTGTATATTCCCTCATCTTCTTTGCTTCATGATCCCCCTTAATTTATCATTTGATTGAAGTCTTTAGATCATTCAAGTTGACACAGCAGTTAATTCCTCTGGAAGCAGTGTGAATCTGTT
This sequence comes from Chaetops frenatus, assembly GCA_013400775.1. Classification (NCBI taxonomy): domain Eukaryota; kingdom Metazoa; phylum Chordata; class Aves; order Passeriformes; family Picathartidae; genus Chaetops; species Chaetops frenatus. Next base: position 123,437 of record VZTR01010984.1, read on the forward strand.
GCTGATGAAACACCATATATGTGATGCCAGTGCTGACAGTAGTTTAAGACAGTAGTTTAAGTCCCCTACAGTAACCTAGGGGTGGAATAACTTCCCAGAAAAATCCAGTTCCTGTGTTAATGCAGATTCTTAGATAGGCATTTAAGTGTAATCTCAGCAACAAAGTTGCAGAACGATCATTTCTCCCTCTGATTGCCATTTAGTTTTGGTGACCCAGCATTCCTTCTGCTACACAGCCTTTGTAACAAATGCTCATTTTTCATGCTGGTGTTAGTATCTACATTTGTCTTCACTAGTTTATGTCCATTGTCTAATAATTTAACTCACCAGAGAAACAACTCAGGATTATTTTTTTGTTGTCATGTGAAATACAGAGAATGTTTGCAGTGAGCTTCTCTTAAGAATCAAAATAATTTCTGAAGGTAAAAGCGCTATTTGTCCATTTGTTGCTATAGCCCCAAAATAAACAGCTTATCTTGCTAATGTTATTTCTCATGATCAGTTCCAAACTCCTTTGTTTTGTTGTCTACTGGCTGTGAACAGAACCTTCTGCTCTGCTAAATTCTGAGTTGCCTGTGTCCATTAGCTCTGGAGAATGCCTTCCTCCTTCGCTGCTGGAAGTGTAGCTAAACATAACTTGGCTGGCACCTCGTGCTAAATGAATGCTGTCACTAGTGGTTTGTGACTGAGCCTACACCAGGCAATGAGAAATGACAAAGCAGAAGCCTCCAACTTCCAACTGAAATGTATTTGCACCTCCTTTTGTATCAGAACCAAGGATTTGACACAGTACCAGCCAGGTTACCTGTCCATGCTCTGGCTTCATTTAGCACATGTCCTGAACTTCCTACTGCCCTATATGCTTCATCTTAATGGGCAGTTAGTAATTTGGAAATCTGGTGGATGCATTTTGTAAAGGGAAACTTTCCAGATTCTGCTAGTGTTTACAATACTATGTTACAAGTCTTCTTTCTCCCTCATGTACAAACTGTTTTGCTTCTGACCTCAAAGCTATACTCTTTCCCATAAGATGTTGGCTGATATCTCAGTCTTTATTTTTTTCCATCAGGTACCTGGCAGAGTGGATGGTAAATGGGTATCCATCAGAAAATGTCTGGTCCTTGGATCTGAAGCGTTTTGGAACCCTTCAGAGCAGCCGCACTTTCCTCCGTCACCGTGTGATGGAAGTCATGCGTAAGTGAGGTGTCTGAGTTCAGCTCTGGCCAGGCTCTCCAAGATTTTCTCCTTTGCTGCACTGTCTGTCCTCTGCCATCACTCAGAAACATTTTCCTTCTTCCTGACCTCCTTTGTGGCAATACAGCTCCTTCCCAGGAGAAAGGGAAGGATGAAGGGTTTTTTGTATGCCAGCATTCTTATTAACTTTTCTAAAAAAATGCTGTTGGTACCTTGCTCTCTGCTATTTCCATGATTTGCCTCTGGTATTGGGAAATTTGTGTGTATCTCTGTAGAATTCCAGCCTAAAAAAGCAATGCCAAGGTCTTAACTGGGAATGTTACACTGTCTCAAATGTTGTTATTCTTTGCACATCATTACAGTGTGGAAATACCTTAACTTCCAGTTTATGGCTGGGTGACCCAGTTATCTTGCATAATTCAGGAAGTCTTCGTAGACATACTGCTTTCTCCTGTCAAAGTCCGCGATAAATACCTTGCAGAATAGATTAGAGATGCCATTTTTCTTGTCTAAAGCCATACTTTGTTTCCTCCCATTGTTTGAATATCTGTCATATTGTCTGAATATTGTGGATGACTTCTTTTCAAGTTTGATATAGAAGTACGAAGTGCTCCACAAGTTGCATAACAGGAACAATTACTTGAATACCAAGTCTAAACTAAAAACATATGTTTGGGTGAAAGCAGAGAAGTTGGGTAAACCTCTTAGCCCTGCTGTATCCAGGGAATAAAAACCTTATGCTGCTTTGACCTCCTTCCCAGAAAAAATCACTTCATACTCTGGGCATTATTCTGCAGTTGCTTTCCAGTACAAACCTCGGTTCTGATAGCTATAAAATCCCTGTAGTTTTTACAGAGTGAGCACTGTATTCCATTTCTGCACTGTTACATTCCCATTTGAATCTTGTCTTCCCTCTACTTTCTTTTTCAGGAGTACCAATATGAGATATTGCCAATAAATTCATTAAATTATTAGCTGTGAGGCAGAAATGATGGAAGTATTTAGTAAGAGATACTTGGCTTATCTTCAATTTTAAGCAGTTTCTGACCTAGGTAGAATCTTAACATTTATAAAGTAGTACTTAAGCATCCTTAAGTTATTACTCTCCACTGATGACTAAGGAGGATGCTCAATGTTTATTAGGGTAACTTGTTTTCTAAATAAAGATATTCTGTACTAACTGAACAGATACAGAAGCCATTTGGAAAAGCTTCAATAATTACAAAAGGCTGAATTGCCAGTATTTAAGAAGGCAAATTAGATGGTCCCTGTAGCTGTGGGCTGCCTACCCCAGCATTAGCATTGTCAAAATATCCGATATAGTGCACTGCAAGAGAAGAATCCTGCATAATTAATGCTAGTCAGCATGACTTCATGGAAAATAGAGTTTTTGTTATCTTGCAGAATTGTCAAGAAACCATAAGTGTCTATAAATATAAGTGTTCTGTGCAAATATTGTTACTCTGATTCTGAAGAGCTATAAATGGATCAAAATGGATTTGTGGATTTTCAAAAACAGGAAAAGGAAGCTTGGAGCTCTTTTGAGGGAGTTTGTTAATGGTTCAGCTATGACTAAGTACTGATAATCTGGAAGAAAAGTTTAGATAATCACATTGCCTAATAAAGGATCTTTATGACCATTGCAGCCCTCATGTGTGATCTGAAGGTTCCCCGCTGGGACTTCCAGACTGGCAGGCAGCTGCGCACTTCACCGCTGTACGACCGCCTGGATGCACAGGGAGCCAGGTGGATGGAGAAGCATGGCTTTGAGAGAGTCAAGTATTTTGTCCCACCTGGAAAAGGTGAGATCGTATTTTCCTCTGCCTAGTGCTTCCCAACTGGTCTATGTAAGGTCTTAATTCATCCAGTTGATGAATTTTTCCTTCGATTCTTCTTTGTATTAGATCTGCTGGATTTGGATCACAGCAAAACCTTTTACAAACCAGACTGGTTTGATATTGTGGGTTCTGAAGTCAAGTGCTGTAAGGAAGCAGTTTGTGTTATTGACATGTCATCTTTTACCAAGTTTGAAATAAGTGTAAGTACCGAGGAAGGGACCACTTGGTAAAGGTGACCTTTAGTTTATTACTGCCTGCTTTTACAAAAAACTCTGTGTCCTATTGAGGATAGATAGAGGAAGTCACACTGTATGGCTAAATTCAGGTTGTACCACAGTATTTAGCACAGATTGGGTTTTGCTTGTCAAGGCCCCAGTTTATAGAAATACCAGTTTAGTCTATACATAGAATTTGACCTCTGGCACTGTACCACTGTTGTATCTGTTACGCTCGAGATGTCAGTGTCACTATCATCACAAATTGAAATAATTTAGGCCAGGACGTTGATGCGATCTTAAGCTGCCCCAGTGGATTTGTTTTGCTCAGGCAGCTTGTCTGACTTTCTCTTCCATGTGATTTATGTAGTCCACAGGAGACCAGGCCCTGGAGAGTCTGCAGTATCTCTTCTCGAATGACCTGGATGTGCCAGTTGGGCATGTCGTGCATACGGGAATGCTTAATGAGAAAGGAGGGTATGAGAATGACTGCAGCATAGCCCGGCTCAGCAAGCGCAGGTGGGTGTGCAGACAGCATCTTCAGCCATCACCCTTTGGGTGTTTGAGCCTTTAAGGACTTCTTCATGAAGATCATAAACTTTCACCACCACCCTGAACTAAAGTCTCAGTTCTCCACTAGTATTCCTAACTCAGTAACTCAAGTGAAAGGGAGCTTCTGAGTTTACTAACACTGGGGAAAATAAGCCTTTTTCTGGGATTACAGATGAGCATAGATATCCTCAAAATGTTAGACCTTCAGATGTTGAATTTCTTAACTGAGATACAAGTCATTTTTAGCAGTCACTAGAGTTTATTAATTTAGGTAACCATTTAAAGTGCAAACTAACTCCTGACCAACGTCCTTACTGGAATTGTGCATTGAAAATACTACTTTTTGATTGTTTCAATTTTCATTGCAGTATATGTATTCTAATTCTCAGTTCTGCAATCTTCTTTTTGTGCTCTCTAATGCAAACTGACATGATCACAGGATTTTACCCTCAGACTCACCAGTTTGGGCTCTCTTTGGCATCTAATTAAAAGCTTTCTTGTTTTTAAGACCTTCATGGCAATGTCCCAGCCAAGTGTTGGATTTATTTTTCTGGATGGTTTTCTATGTGTGTTTTCATTGTATTGGTGTGAAAGCATTTTTTTGCTGCTCTTTCAATTAGAAACAGCTTTTCTTTCTCTTCTCCTTCTGTCTGCATTCATGTATTGCTTGAAAGTATTGTCCTTCTCTGTGTGAAACCAGTAGCTTCCTTCCTTGTCTAGTGATTTCTACAGATGTTATCTCTGTCAATGATGTATTTTAACTCACGGTTTGTATGAGACACACACACAAGCAGCTCATTTTCCCATATCAAGTAGAGTTCTGTTTTTGGAAACTGTTAATAGTAACCACCACTGTGTGTGAAAAGACTTTTGCTAAAACAAGAAATTACTGTGTGAACCATCTCTACTCTGACTGTCAGAGTAGAAAAAATCACTAATGGTGAAGACCTGCAGGTCCCTTCTGCAAACCAGTTGTGACCTATAAGATACTCTGTCAACTTTCTGCAGAACTCCCTGTGTTCCATATGTAGTCACCAGACCACTGGTAATGCTTGAAGGAGGGGATTTCTTTCCATGACAGATGTGATGGCATTGATCCAGAGACTTTAGCTGTGGTTTTCACAAACCAGCTTGTTTTGGTCTCCTGTTAGCTTGGAAACTGCTGAATGGCTCAAGTAGTTGATGAACGAAGAATGAACTGATTCACTTTGTGATTGTTCATTGTTTCATGGGTTTGATTTGTCTGTTACAGCTTCTTCATGATCTCCCCCACTGACCAACAAGTTCATTGCTGGGCCTGGCTGAAGAACCGCCTGCCCGATGACAGCAACCTGGTCATGGAGGATGTGACCTGGAAGTACACAGGTAAGAAATCACTGAAAGCAGACCTCCTCAGACAGCTCAAAATCACAAATGGTGTCTCGTGCTGCATGCCAGTTAAGTATTTAAAGTGCCTGGAGTTGCGATTTAGTCTCCTTTCCAAACATTTGAATGAAAACAGCACTTCAGAGGCTTTCTTCTGGCAAGCTGTGAGCTGGAAGAGAGCATTCCTTTACTGTGGACTGTCAGTAGAGAGTTTAATGACCCTCTCCTCTGTTCTTAAATGTAAACACACCTATTAGTTCAATAAACATTAAGACTTCAGAAATTGGATCACACGTGCATGTTAGACACCAGGCAAGGCTTCTCCAGTCTCATCCTAATGCTGTTTTATTCCCCTCTTTAGCTCTCAATCTGATTGGCCCCCGTGCTGTGGATGTCCTGTCAGAGTTGTCCTATGCTCCGATGACTGCAGAACACTTCCCCTCTCTCTTTTGCAAGGTGAGCGACTGTGCTTCTGTCCTCACTCTGCTAGGTTTTTCACAGCATGCATGAAAGGAAAGGAAAAATGTTTTGGGTAATTGGACAAGAACTAAGATTTACAGGAAGGTTTACTGCAGTTACTGAGCTAGGTTGGTTAAGAACTCACTAGGCTCACTTGTCTCTGGGTTTTGTTTACTAAATATGTAGGTGAATATGCATTTATTTTCAGTACTCCTCTCACTGTAGGCTTGTCGCCATTTGATATCTTGACATGTTTCATATAATCAATTATGAAGCTGTCAGAGGGGCAGCTGGGATCAGGGACTGTGACGTCATTGTCTCTTGTCACATTAAAAGGCTGAACAGATAGTTGCTATTTAGCTTCTGTCTTGTATCTAGAATACAACCTGTGTCCTGACCTAGTTCCAGGGCTTCTTGCCAAGTGTCAAGAAGTGCCTAACAAGTTTGGATAATGTGACATCACTATCTGAATTTGGAAATTTAAATTCGTTGCAAGTATGTGCAGGTGGCAGAGGGGAGAGAGGCCTGGGCAGTGTGGATGTTACACATTGTGCTCCTTCTGGATCTCTGTGCTGTGTTCCAGTTTGGATGATTTCACCCCCTCTGATTCTGCAGGAGATGAGCGTGGGCTATGCTAATGGCATCCGTGTGATGAGTATCACTCACACAGGAGAACCTGGCTTCGTGCTTTATATCCCCATAGAGGTAAGAGTGAACTGTAGCTTGAGCTAATTAAAGCAATTGCTTGCATACATAAATCGAAAACATTTTCCAAGTTGACTCCAGGTGATGAGATCCCTGGCTTGCGCCATGGGAAAGCTGCCTGCAGGCACCAGGGGGAGTTTCCCTGCTTAATATTGCATTCCAGTGGGGCAGAGCTCTTGTGCTCCAGTGGCAGGGGGAACAGTGACATTCCCAGTGGTGTCAGATACTGCTGCTCTCTCCTGGGGCCAGTCTGTGTTTCACCCCTTCCATTGCAGTATGCCCTTCACGTGTACAACGAGGTGATGAACATGGGGCAGAAGTACGGGATTCGGAATGCCGGTTATTACGCTCTCCGCAGCTTGCGCATTGAGAAGTTCTTTGCATTCTGGGGTCAGGATCTGGATGCTTTTACTACTCCTATGGAGTGTGGACGCGAGTTCCAGGTCAAGCTGGAAAAGGTACACCGCTTTCTGCACTGGGGTTGGTGGGAGAGCAGAACTGGACTGAAAGGCTGCCAGCCAAGCAGATGGATGTGTTTTTATGGAGCTGTGTGCAGTAGCTGTAACATATATTCTTGTACTTCAGGAGGCTGCTAGAAATACAATAATGCTCTGTCTTCTTCCTTCCTGGGCAGTATTCCCAGTGACCTGTGCCTGGTGCTGCTTATGTGTTCAGTGCCCAGTGTGGCAGAGGATGCTCTGTACCTTACAGATGCTCAGAATTCTTGCTTCTCCAAGCTGCTTTCCCAGTCTGATGAAGTGAAAGCCAGCGTGTGAACAAGTGGCATTTAATGATGTTAAATATGAGGCTAGGCACCAATAACAGGTGTTCTCTATTTTTAATAAAACAAGGGAGTTCGTAGAACAGTGTAGAGTTACATCATGCCTTTGTGGTAGCAGGTGCTGTTGCTATCACTGTCTTGTTTTCTTTCTTCCATCTTTGCATGAGCCAAAAAAAATGCTTGTATCAATTCAAGAAAATAATGTAGTGACTAAGGATACAAATTTCATTATTAGTTACAGTTTCCTTCTGGTTTATAAAGAGGGGTAGACTTCTAGAACAAGAAAAATGACAAAAACTGGAGTGGAGACATGGTTTTCACTGGAGTGAAAATTAGAATGATTTTTTTGAAGACAAGCATCTCTGTGTCTTTTAACATCTGGAGCAACAAACATGACAGAAAAGCTGTCTGAGCTGGGCTTCTTGCGTATGGAGGCAGCCCATTTTGATAGGGCATAAGTTCCAAGCATAAATTGCCCTTGTGTTGGCAACCTGGTCTTCTGCAGTTCAGCAGCTGCCACAGTTCGTGTCCCTCACATCAGTTTCTTGGCCAGGAAGCGCTGTTGGAGCAGAAGCAGAACGGGGTGTACAAGCGCTTCACCATGTTCATTCTTGAGGACCATGACACGGATATGGACCTCTGGCCCTGGTGGGGGGAGCCCATTTTCCGCAACGGCCGCTACGTGGGCAAGACCACCAGCAGTGCCTACAGCTACACCCTGGAGCGCCACGTCTGCCTGGGCTTCGTGCACCACTTCGATGAGAAGACAGGAGAAGAGCTGGTGGTGACGACTGACTTCATCAACCAGGGAGAGTACGAGATCGACATTGCTGGGCAGCGCTTCCAGGCCAAAGCCAAGCTCTACCCCTTCAGCTCCCTCTTCACACAGCGGCGCCGCAAGGATGAGGTGGAACTGAGTGGCTACCAGAGGGAGTAGTGTTGAGTAGACTAGACCCACTCCTTGTCCTAAGCTGGAGTCTTCTCCCACCACCTGCCAGCCCTTTCTCCTCACCTCATATATTTCTTTTCCTTTCTTGTCTTGCAACTTTTAAACTTTTTCCAGTGTGTTACATTTTGTATATTTTAAAACTTTAATTTTCAAGCTTTCCCAACCCTGTCTCCCTCCTTGAACCCTTGCCAGGTTCCCCTGTGCCCCAGTGGATGAAGCACAGTGCTGAACATGCAGGGATGCCTGTGTAGGAGTGAACCTCACCAAAGGCCCTGGCCTTTTAGTGATGGGAAGGGTTGGGGTGAACCCCCGAGGACTGCACCCTTCCTCTCTCCTCTCCAGCATAAGGCATGGGACAGCAGGTCTTTGCTGCCTGTGGCTCAGATGATGGCTGACCTCACCCTGCTCTCCACATACCATGTTGCAGAGGGGTTGGTGTGTCCTTGCACACAGCAATAGAACGATCAGCTACCTCACTGGCATGAGACAAAGCATTGTGTGAGCACAGCCAAGAGACAGGTTTTGGTGTTGTCCAGCCTGTCACTGCCCTCCTTTGTCCACCATTTTGGTTTTTCCCTAGCAGGGAGTAGATTTAACATCAGAGTATTGAGATGACAGTAGCATTGGTAATTTCATTGTTGGTGGGATTGGATTTTTTCTGTGGGGTCACTGAAACTAAATGGCCTTATATGAATATAGTCAAAGATCAACACATGCATTTCACTTCTATAAAGGAATGTTGTTTTTTCTTCTTTATTAGCAAGAATACTGATTTCTAACAAGGACAGATGTTAGTGTTTAATGTTAAATAGCAGTGTTGAAATGCTGCTTCTTTTTAAGCTGCACAATATACAGTCTCTTTGGGGACTGTCTTTCACTTTGTTTATGTGACTTGGTCAAACTCATCTGGCAAGGTTCATGGAGAACTTGTGTTGGTTTGGGGAACTTGAGCAGCAGGAGGGGATATTATCTTGTAGATTTAGCTGCCTATGGTTATTCTGAAATTATAGGAGAAGACACAGTATTTGTCTCACCGGTGGTGCAAGAAACACTGGTTTTCTACTGGTGGTGAGAAAATGTCTCAGCAGCTCCTGCTGGACTCAAGAAGTTGTCTTCTGTTTTCCTCCTCAAATCTGTTGCACTTTGTCTCTCAGTAGTACCTCAGTTGAAGGAGTTGAATAAGGGAGTGAAGAGAGCGTGGTAGTGGGATTATAAATTGCTTTTCTTCAGCACTGCTTTTTGCATCTGGCTTCTCATACAGATGCTCCAGATAGTGCAGCTGGAAATTCACCCCTTCTTCAGGTGTCAAAATGTGCCAGTTCAATCACTGATGGTAAATGGTAAAGAAATGGGGGAATGCTGAATTGCCTTGTGCACATTTGCATCATCATCTTCTTCATGTTTTGAGCACAATCAAAAACCAGGACTCTTTTCATTTACTTGAAAAAGATCTGTTAAATATTTTCCCTGCCTCTGATACCACATACTCCTCATGGTCTTTCTGCTTCAGCATCTGTTTTGGACTTAAAACACAATCTTGCACTGATGTCTGCCCTGATAGCTGTGGTGAACACTTTTCTCCATGGTCTAGAACCATTTTTGGGCACTTTATTTTCCAGTTAAATGATGAGCATCAGTAGTGTAAATTTGAACTCAAAACCTTCCCTGGTTCTTGTTTTAAGTTTGCTTTCTGCTGCTTTAATTGCTTTAAACTGTGCCTTCAGTTGGGTCTGTGGCTGCCAGTTCAGGAAACTGTAAGGGAATTTAGGATTTGAGCATATGGTGTAGTAGGTTGAATGTAGATGTCATTTCTCTGAGTGTGAGTTCCTATGTCCATGGTGAGTTCCACTGACGTGTGTGGCTTCTTCCAGGATTTCAAACCTAGTTCTGAATTGACATGCAAAATTCTCCAGTTTCTGAAAAGCAGTGACCACCATGCTGGGGCATCTTTTTGAGATCTCACAGCCCAGAGTACTCAGTGCAGCTGCTGTAGGCGAGATTCCACCTGCTTGTCGTTTCTTCCAAATTCCTCTATTATTGCTCTCTGAATTGAAATTTTGCCTGGTGTGTTAGAATTAATTGCTTAAATGAAAGGTTCATAAAGCATCTAATAGCAGTTTAAACTCTATAATTACTTCTTGCATATCTTTTCTGCATAGAGAGATACCACGATCCCATTGTTCCCATGCTGGATGTGTATATCAGGGAGGACCTTGGTCCTTCTCCATTGGATTTATGGGACACTGCTTTGCCTTCCTTATCCACAGAGACAGGTATTCAACCAGAGAAAGAGGTTTGTGTGTGATACTTAGGATGTGGAGCAGCCCTTCTCCTTAGGGTTTATTGACCATTTGTTGTGGTTGAGTAAGGCACGATACTCCTTCAGGAGAAGGCAAAGTATGGGGCCAAAGTGTGCTGAAGTGTGTAATGAAACTGCTGAAGAGAGATTTTAGCTCGAGCTGTTGTTCTCTGCAGTCTTAGAACTAGTTAAGACCAAACTGGAAAGCTGGCAGCATGCTGTCCTTTACCAACCACTTGTTCCAGCCACATTATATTCCTCCTCGTGATTATTTTTCCTTTTCCGTAATTTATAGGTACCTGCTAGTTCCTCAGGCAACTTTTCATACACGAGTGTCTCTTCTCCAGCAGTTCTGACAGTAAAATTGTGTTTTATGAGCTACTTTTGTCATTATGTCTAGTAAAGCTTATTTTATGTCTGAAAGGTTTATTTTATGTCTAGATCTATTGACTTTTCCATACCAAAAGTAGAGAGTGGAAATAGTTTTCCACCATGATGGTAGATATAGCAACACTCCATGTAACGCTGTGTTTGCTGTTTGAGACTTGGGTGGTTTGGTAATTGTCAGTCTTGCAGCTCATTAACGCCTACTCTGGCCTTCCCTGCTATGAATTCTGTTCTTGTTTTATATCAGAACCTGAGAGAACTTTGACTGCTGTTCAGGTTTAGTCGATTTAATTTCTGGTGTAGCTGTTTTTAAACTTACAATGGAAAGAATAGTTTGCCTTTACCAACTTGAACACCTGTCAAGAGGACAATTGGATCACGTTTTAAAATAGTGATACTGAGTTGGAGGAAGATCCTTCCAGTGTAGTGTTTTCATCTCGAGGTATTAAGCAGTGATGTAAGACTCTAATCCCTTTATCTGATGATTAAAGTAGAGTGCCTAAAAAAAGAACAACAGAATCTGTTGAAGAGTTACTACCTTTAGTACACCTTCAAATTAGAAAATCAGATATCAGGTGTTTGAAGCTGCTGTAGCACAGTCTTAACATCTAACATGGTAAATAACAGGAACTGTAAAATTCTGCATCCTGATTCTCACCATTAAAACTGCCTTAAAATGCTTTTTGCTAAAAAATGTGGTTTGTTCTCATTCTGCACAGTAAGACTATGAACCTTGGATTGGGAAACACAAAAATGGCATCCCTCTCTGTGGCAGTAGAAGGGGAAGAGGCCTCATTCTGTGCTGAAGCAGGAGCTGCATGACTGCTCTCTGCACCTCATGTGTGTCAGTTCTGAGTCTTGCTGCCCAGAATGGGAACAGCACTGTAAATCCTGTTCATACAGGGCTCTTTGGAGGGAAGGTAGCCAGTGAATCCATCTAAATGTGCATCCATGGGGAGGGCTGGCTTGCCCAAGTGCCATCTGGAGTCAATGGAACTTATGGAAGATGTAGTGCTTCCTTTCATTTAATGATTTTTACAGAGATATTATACTGTCTTAATCTTGCTGTGTCCTTTCCTAAGTCCTCATGTTTTGTTAGTCCTTGAGTGAGTACTGCAAGGCTGGAGTAAAACTGGTACTAGAAAAGTGGGAGTTTATTGTTCATATTTAATGATCTGAGGATAAAATGAACACAGTCTATTTCTAGAATTACGTTTTCTGTTTCAAGAGGATGTGTTACAGTCATTTTCACATCCATATTTGCCAGACTGAGTTTCTGTTTGTTTTCTCCAGTATCTAGATTTGACAGGCCTTGTTGGGCAGTTTCTTATTTTGTACCAAAAAAGGGAGGCTGTGTGAAACTTCCACTGCCTCTCCAGATTCCTACTTTCTACTGTTGCATTTGAGTTGCCATTGATCATGCTGCTCTTCCTGTAACACCTCCAAACTCCAGCCTCTGCTGCTGTAGAATTTCTCATGCACAAGGTTCTTCTCTTCCTTCTACCTGATGCTTTGTCATCGGAGCCAGATTGGCTCTAGATCTGTGTCTCTGCATCCATTTATGTTATTCAGCTTTTAGATGGTGCTGATACCAACATCAGAACTCCCAGGCAGGTTTGTGGCTGCTGTAAATCCTATCATTTAACTCTCCCTTTCCCTGTGCTAGGATTTTCCCATTGTCCTTAACACTTCTTTAGTCTCCTGCCTCAGGTGCCTGGGTGCATTAGTTCCTTTTGCCATCAGAGAGTAAGGCGTGGCAATATAAAAACTGGTGGAGGGATGGTGGAGTGGCTGAGCTGAGGTGGAAGGAGAGGTGCAGTGAAGGTTTGATCCTTTGCTTGTTACTCAACTCCTTAAGCCCAGCCTTGGAGAGATGATCAGCCTCAATTCCCAGCTCAGGGGGCATCTTCCTCTGCAGCCTTGGTGCTGGATAGGGGAGAGCCATGGCTCTAGGCAGAGTTGGGACAGCATTAGCACTTGCTTCCCAGCACACATTTGCCCCTCTCATTGGGATGTAGGAGATGGGGCCACACAGGGGAAGTGGGGACTGTGTGCACTTGATTGCCTGGAACACTTTTCTCTCCCTGGCACATTCTTGCAGCTGTAAAGGTACAGCAAGACATCACCAACCTCATCCTTTCAGCACATTTGAACCAGAATGGTGACATTTTTGGACAAGATCTGTAAAAACAAGCTATTTTCCATGTCTGGGGAGTGGGGAGTTGCTTGCAAGGGCAGAAGTCATTTTAATTTAAAACACAACTCTTGGCTGCTGATAATGTTGAGCAAAATGTTCACAACCTTCATATTTATCTTCCCAAACAAGTTTATTATAATACTATGTCAGAATAATTTCTGCCCATTTCAGGATATTTTCCAGTTTTAAACTAGCTTTTCCTTAATTGACTGTTTGGATTTCTATTTAAAAAAAAAAAAAAAAGGCACTCAGTCATGGAACTGAACTTAGGAAAGATGGGGGATTGGTGTCATCTGATGACTTCAAGCTGTCACTAAAAAGCATTAGAAAATTTTCTTTGCACTTTAAACTTTCCTTGAGTATTATGGATGCAGCAGTGTGCTTATATAGCCCTTGACATGAGTAGTCCTTGCATTTGAGAGAGGAGAAAAAAGACTGAATATTTATAAATGCCTTAAAGCTTTAGGTGAGGTGTTTGGGCACTGACTGTGCCTGCCATTTGATTTCCTTCCTGGAAAGCTGTGTTGTGCCCAAGAGATGGTAATTTTGAACAGGCACTGGGGGATGGTGGGAAACTGCTGTTGCAGTATGAGACTGGAATTTGTATGGAGCTGGGAGCCCCTGTGCCTGTCCAGCTGTCAGCTGGGCTGACACCTTCCTGTTTGTTTCCCCCCTCCCCTAGAAATGGATTTATTCACTTTTTCCTTGTGATGTAATGGGTTTTCTTCTTTCTCTAAAGAAGCCTGGGCTGGTGTAGAGTACTCTGTGGGTGTCCTGTTGCATTAAAGGAAAGAAAATTCTCTGCCTGAACGCTTCCCTGCTGTACCAGCTGACATTTGCAGGCAGGGAGAAGCGGGAGGGGAGGGGATCTGCTGCTGCCCTTCGTGTTTGCTGAGATGGCTCTGAGACTTCTCATCTCCCATTTGTCTCAAAGCTGGGCTGGATTACTGATGTCAGGCTGGCTTCTGGATTACAGCACAAACCAGAGCTGCTTTGCAGGTGTGGCATGCTGGGCTGATGTTGTTAGAGACCCTGCCTGCTTGGAATAAGGAATTTCAAAAAGGAGGAGCAGTACATTATAATGAGGAAAGTGTTCACATTAATATTTATTGATTTGTTAATACTGGTAACGGTTGATCTTCCCACACAGATTCTTGATGTCTGCTACAAGCAGAGCAGATACTTGGGAGCTGTCAGCCATCCCAGCTAGGACCTGATCCATTTTGTTGGCATGGAGAAAAATCCTGTGCTGTTGCCTTTCACAATGGCACCGCTGAGATTTTTTCCATGCTAAAATTCCCTCCTTTTCCTGTAGTGGGACAGATCTCACTTCTTCCAGTATAACCAGAGGTGGATTAGAATCTCTGAAGTCCTTGACAGTTCTCCTGCATCTCCTGGTCAGGCATGCAGCAGGACACTCATCCAAACCCCACTTCATGCTTTTGTCTACTGAGACTAGATTTTACAAGGGCTGGAAGATTTCTGATGTGTGCTACTGGTGGAATTTTAAGAACAACTGAAGTTTGAACCTGTGAAAACACTTTTCTAGTGCCTTACGCTTGTGAATGTTGTGCAATGGATGTAGCTGAGGTGGGACAGAGCAAGGAGCAATGTCAGCAGCATGGTCCCCCATCCACTAGGGCCGTTTCCCTCTGGCCTTGCAGGGCCCTGGCAAGCAGGTGCCAGCAGGTTGTCTCCAACAGCACAGGGAGGCTCTTGAATCCCTTTGAGATGTGAGGTCAGAGAAAGCTCGTACTGGGTACTCTGCCTTTGAGGGGAATAGTGGTTTCACCTCTGCTGGGTTTGGATTTGGAGGTGTTTAGGAGAGACAAAGCTGCTCTGATTGCCAGACCCCATGGCAGAAGACATGGGCAGTTGTTCCCAAGCGCACAAGTCAGGCTGAGTTTGCTGCTCTCCACTGAAGCCATGTTGTCATGTATGCTGTATTTATATCATGCTTGATTTCATTTCATATTTTGGTTGGCTTAAATGTTGCTAGGTTTGTATATTAATAAAGAGGCATTTTAACTACTTCTGAGCTTTGCCATTAGTTATGCAAGAGCCTCGTGTGTCAAAATCCAAACCCCGCTGGTTGTCTGGGGGGGATCCTGCAGGGACACCAGGCTGGTTGAAGGGTCTAGCCCTGGGAACTGGAGTGAGTTCTGGACCTGCTGCATCACCCTGGGGACATCCCATCCCTGCCTCCACCTGCATCCACATTCAAAATTATGTCCTTCAACAGCTTGTCCATGTCATTCCCTCTGCTGTGGTGGGGCTCAGGGACATGGGCTGACAGGACAGAGCCTCTGTTTTAGGGTCCAGGGTGGTTGGGACATGGATGTGGGGTCTGAGTGAGCAGTGGCATCACCAACTGTTGGGCTTGGGCCAGAGGGGTTGTGCTGGGACTCTGCTGCTGGGCACCCAGGCTGGCACAGGGCCAGGCTCTGCTCCTGCCCCAAGGAGGGGATATTAACCACAGCTGGGGGCTGGTGTCTGCCCCCAGAGAGGAGGGGAGAGCAGAGCATCTTCTGGGTCCCACCAACTCTCTCATTCCCTTTCCCTCCTTCTGACTCCACCAATGCCCAGGCTTGGGTGCAGGCAGAGGCACAGCAGACAGGGCTATCAGAAGAAAACCACCAAGCAGATTTGATGCATGATTTTTATTGACTTTAAAAAAACCAGTTGGTTTAAGACAATTGTGTGCAGAAGTACCCATGTACACAGAGGCTACGGGCCAAGCTGCCTGCCTGCTCCTTAGCCCTGGCTCGGAGCGCTGGTCTCTCCCTCTCCCAGTGGGGCAGGAGGTGCTCGGATCAGGTACTGTGTGATGCAGACAACCTCTGCCAGGTGGGCCAGCCCGGGCACCTCCTCCCTGGCTGCCCCCCTGCCCGTAGCCTGTGCCTACATCTCCTCTATGTACAGTACAGTGGAGCACCGGCCGTGCAGCACGCGCCTGCCTGCGGCCGCCCTGCCCGCGAGACACGAGTGGTCGCGAGTCCTAGTGGGACAGCTTAAATAAAAAATAATAATATAATAATAATTAAAACAACAGAGAAAAAGGGGGTAGGGGAAGGAAGTTAGCAAAAAAAAAAATTTTAAAAAAAATACTGTCAGGGCAGCCAGGTGCTGCCGGAGGGTTTGGTACCCAGCGTCTCCGCTCACCCTGTGACTGTCGGGCCTGGCCCTGCTCAGCTGCAACTGGAGCTGGTCCAGCCTCATCACACTGGATTTGGCCTTTCTAGCCACCAGCATGGTGGCCTGGATGTGTTCCTCTCTCCCAGCAGCACTTCCCAGCTAAGATCCAGGGTGGTGCGAGGAAGGAAGTGGGTGAAACTGCCAGGTACGTCGGCCACGTCCCTGCCACCAGCACGGGCACAGCCTGGCGTCGCCAATGGGAGATGGTCAAGGCACTCATTGTTGCTTGTGGTTTTGTGGTTTTTAATTTTCTTCCCCGTAAAAAAAACCACAAAACAAAAAATCAGCAAAAACCACCCAGGAAGGTGGAGAGCAGGGCTTGCAGCAGCCTGCGTCCTGGAGCTCGGGGCTGCCTGCACCAGGGCAGCTCCACTTCTACAG
This sequence comes from Chaetops frenatus, assembly GCA_013400775.1. Taxonomy (NCBI): domain Eukaryota; kingdom Metazoa; phylum Chordata; class Aves; order Passeriformes; family Picathartidae; genus Chaetops; species Chaetops frenatus. The sequence continues at coordinate 139,954 of VZTR01010984.1, forward strand.
ACCAAAACCCACCACAATACTCAGGAGTTGAAACCCCTGTGGACAGAAAAGCTGAATTTCCCCAACCCAGGGGCTGCTGACTTGCCTGTTCCAGGTGACCAACCCGCACCCTCATGTTTCACAATTGCAGAGAAACCTCAAAAAAATAAACAAAAGAAAACCCTGAAAAACAACCAAACCAAGGTGGAGAAACAGGTAAGAGGCTGCTACAGAAAAGCCAGATACAAAAGGGTAAAAAAAATCTTCAAGCCCAAAAACTCCTACAGTGATTGTTCCTCAAATTAACTATTGCAACCAGGCAGCATGGGCAGAGCTTCCCCAGATGGGCACTGCCCCACAGCCCCTGCCCCACTCTCAGCACCAGCTGTGCAGGCAGAGGGTCCCTCTCTGGGGCCCTTTTCCATGGTTGCCTTTTTCTTGAGCTTTCCAGCATCTCCTAAAAAAAGCCCCACCCACCTGATTGACCCAAAGAAAGTGGTTTTAATGACACCTCTGGGGAGGCAGTTTCTTTCAGCATCTCCCCATGCCGTGTCATAGGCTGCCTGTCCAGCCCGGGAAGCCCTGGGGACCCTGAGGGCACCGGCTGTACCAGACTGGTGTAAACCAAGTGCCACCCTGGAAAATGGAGCAAAGACTTTGGGATTTCAGCTTCTCACCAGAGCTGTTTAGAGCAACACAAAAGTAAAAGCACAGTTCACTCACCCACTAATCTCTGATCTGTTTTTTCCCAGCCTGAAAGCAAAGGAAATCCTGTCTCCTTGATCCTGCTGCATCCCACAACCCCTTGAGCATCCCACAACTGCTTGCAGAGCTCAGCCAGAGTGGCCAGGCTGCTGCTCAGGTAGGTTTCTTAGCTGCCTCCTGTACAGTCATTCTTGAAATCTGTCCTATCCTTCCCCAGTCCTCAGGTAGAAGAGCAGGGCTGCACCAAACTCAAGATTCCTCTTCATCTCCCTGCACAGCTGTGCCAGCAGTCACCAGCCTGCAGCAGAGCATCGGCAATGGTCGGCTTCCTCAAGCTTCTGGCTCCCCACCATGGATCCGTGTGCTGGGACCTGCCCCTGTGCCAGGAGCCTTCTCTGGAGGAAACAATGGCATCAGCTGCCCCAGGGGATCAAAAGAAAAATACCAAAATAAAGCAAAAAAGAAGCAGCTGGTTCCACTGGTGAGGCTGCGCAGCCGCCACAGCTCCCTCAGCCCCCTCGGCCTGGACACGATGCTCGAGGGGTTCCCCAAAGTCACGCGGCTTCGGGGCAGGGGGGTTGTCTTGTTTTAAAAAGAGCAGCATTTGGTTTGACTGTAGAGAGATGCAAGGCGGCTGCCCCTGCCGCCTGGTCCGTCGCTGATTGTGTTTATAAATCCTTTCTCAGCTGGGTTTCTTAATAATAATTAAAAAAAAAAGCAAAAAGTCTCCTTTAGCTCTGAACCTGATTGGCTGCTGGAGGCACCAAATACCACCGCGGTGGCTCTGTCAGCAACGTGGAACTGTGCTGCCCATCCGTGCTCATTGCCTGAGGCCACCAGGGAGACTCTCACCCTCTGCCCCTGCAGGCAGCAGGACCTGCTGGAGCAGGGAGCTGGAGGCTCAGCCCTCAGTTTCCCCGGTAAACCTCGATCTTGCTGGTTTTGGCCAGCATGTCGATGATGTGTGCCTCGAAGTCGGCATCGTGCACCCCCGTCTTCCTGAACTCCCCGGCATAGCGGTTGTTCTCCCAGTAGTGGTGCCAGTTCCCCCGGCTGTCAGCACCGAACCCAAAGACGTTCACCTGCAGTAGCAAGGGAGGGAGTGAGCCAGAACCCCCCACCAGGCCGGGACAGCCTTGTCTCAGCACCCCCTGCACTGCTGGTGATTTTCAAAGGTGCCTATCCCTCTGCACAACCTTCTGGCCACCCTTCAAGGGTGCCCATCGCTGTGGTGTCAGGCAACCAGAGCGACTGCTGCAGTTTGACCCAAAGAATCCACCTCCTTCCTTAACCCTGCAAGGTTCAGGACCCCAGGAAACCCACTCCATTCCAGCCAGGAGCTGAAGGAGACATCACCCACCTCATCGCAGACGTGGAGGGCAAAGAAGAGCACCAGCATGCCAGTGGAGGGGTAGCGCCCGTGGTGTTCCGTCCAGCGGTCATGGATGTACTTGAAGAAGGCAGGATTGTAGATCTGCACCTGGGGAGACAAACTGGGGTTAGCATAGGAGCCCCAGCCATGCTCCCTTTGGCATCAGCACCCCGTGAGGGAGCACTGGGAACCCCGGAGAATGATGAGGTGACAGGGGCCACGGCCATGCAGGTGATCACGGCAGTGGTAGGGATGAGCCCCACGTACCTTTTCTTTGTCCACACGCAGAAAAGGCTTCACAGGTGCGTATGTGCTGGGAAAAGAGCGGAGAGGTGGGTGAGTTCCTGGGGGTCCCATGCCCCCAACTCCAGCTTGAGTTGCCAAGGGGGGCTCTGGGAGGGAGGAACAAATTTATCCCTACTGCTCCCAGGGGAGCTGTCCTCGAGCTAGGTGAGCCACCAGCCTGGTGCTGCCAGTGCCCACTGGGTACTTACAACCTGATCTGGCCGGTGGAGAGGGCACTGGCGATCCAGAGCAGGTCCAGGGTTTTGAAGGGCACGAGCACAAAGCTGACATTGGCGGGCAGGTTCTTGGCACTCTCGGGGTACATGAAATGGTGCGTGGTCCGACCACCCACATCGCCCTCAAAGCCCACCGTGGGGGCCTGGTTCATCCTGGGGAGAGAGCAGGGAGGATGACACCGCCCTCCCAACGCCCTGTGCCTTGCAGATGACACGAGTGATCCCCAGGAGCGTTGAATGCTGCCAAGCAGCAGTTTCCCACCCAGGGGAGGTGGCAGGGCTGGACTCACTCCCACTCATCCCAGTAGCCGGTGATGCCAGCATCACCCCATGTCTCCGTGCTGCCCTCTCTGGCCCTCACCGCATCACAAAGTCGTGCCCGTCGATTTCCGGCCCGTAACCAGAGCCGCGTAGGTTGCCTGAGTTGCCAACCACGGCGCAGCGGCGGCAGCGGCGCGGGTCACGGGAGCGGTAGGGATCCTCGCCCGGCACGATCTGGAAGAGCTTGCTCAGGACCTCGTGGGTGCTGTGGGACTTGAACTGAGGCTGCAGCATCTGCAAGGAGGGAACGAGGGCAGGAGGGAATCAGCCAGCGCCCCCTCCTTGATGGTGGAGGAGAAATCCGTGCCCCTCGTGCCAGAGCACACCATGGCACTCCTGTCCCTGCACTCACCATCCACCACCTCTGGACGTCGGGCGGTAGGTCCATGTTCTCCTTGGTCCACACTGGGGACACGGTGCCATCATAGCGCCCGTCAAACCAGTCGGTGGCCCCGGGCTCCTCGGCCGGGCAGCGGCGGCAGGAGCAGCCCCGGGGGTACGGCCCCCCTTTGCTGAGCCGCTGCATCCCGGCATAGCCGGGCACCAGCTTCACCCGGTGGATGCCGCCCAGCCCGCCGGGGTCCAGGTAGGCGATGCTGTGGTGGGAGTAGGTGAAGAGGAGGGACATGACGAAGACGAGCAGGAAGGCGGTCGAGAGGAAGCAGAAGCGCAACGAGCACTTCATGGTCGTCGGGTGGCTGAGCCGGGGACGGCGCCCGCTCCGGCACAGGGCGCGGGCATAGGGCGCGGGACGGCGTCAGCCGGCCAGCGAGGCTCCCTGCAGGAACGAGAGCTGTAACTCCCTGCAGTGGCGGTGTCGGGAGGGGGACTCGAACCTCCCAGGACCCACAGCACTGGGCTCCTACCTGCTGGGCTGCAGCTTTCCATCCGCGTTGTCCGGCCGCGGCGAGGGCCCCCGGTGGCTCCACGTGCCAGGCAGGGAGCATCTGCTGAGGGCTCCGGCACAGCTCGGCGCACCGGCCTCAGCCGCGGCACCGCGCCCCGGCGGCTCCTCCAGGTCCCGGCCCCGGCTGGCGCTCAGCTGCGACGGTGCTCATCATCGCCGGGGTTTAGCTGATCCGCTGGCACGCTGCCCTCAGCCGCTGGCTCGGGAGCACGGCCACGACGACACCGGCCTGGAGCGGGAAGGAGGGGACGGTGGGTCAAGGGGCGGCGACACAGAGAGCAGAGCCGAGGGGCTGCGCGAACAGGAGGAGGATGCTGGGGGCTGAGGAGTTTATTCCCCGCTGAACGCCCCAAAATGCCTCGCAGCCCGTCCCGGGCACGGGCTGCAGGGTACGAGCCGTCCCCGAAGCGGACAAGCAGGCGCAGGGTGCGCAGGGAGCCGAGATGCCGGCATCGCTATCCGTGCCCGGGGAACTCCCAGCAGCTCCCGGACTGTGCCCTCCCTGTCTCTGCCAGACAAAGGCTCAGCCATGAACTCGCCTCCGGAGCCAAACAAGCGGCTCTTTTCTGTAGGCTCGATTCTTCTTCTCTATCACGCCATAAGCAGCCCCTCCAAAAACCCTCTCCGCCGGCTGCCGCCGCCGCCGAGACAGCCGGGAAACAGCCGCTCCGCAGCCTGGCGGGCACCCCGGGGACGGGCGCTGGCCACTGTCCCCCCCCGAGTGGCCGCGTCCCTTGGGGAAGGTCACTCGCTCGCTCGTCATCCTGGCGGGTAAAAATAGCCAGGGCAGAGGTGCTGGCGCCTGCGCCCGGGGAGGGGCGGGAGGAGCGGCCAAGCCCCCCGAGCCGGGCCGGGGGGGACAAAGCCAGACCGCGCTCCTTGGCCAAATTTAAAAAAACAAAAAGGCTGAAAATCCCCTTTTAACCCAGTCGCTGAGCTGGGGCAGGATGCAGAATCCCAGGCGGCTGGAGACATGACTCCCCTCCAGGCATTTTTGGGGAGGGGGTGCCCCCACCCCAACGCCAAACCCTGCAGAGGCATCACCTCCACGGCTCAGCCTTGGCCCCAGTTAAGCCATTGCCGAGGCCGGCAGCAGTAATTAGGAGTTGGCAGGCAGCAGGATGCTTCTTCCCTAGGAAAAAAACCTCTGAAAGACGCTGGCTTGCTTTCCAGGAACAAACTGCTAAGCCCCCAAAAACCTCCTTGCTGGGATGGGAGGAAAACACGGACCCCAAAGGCTCCCCGAGCCCATTGCACTGCCTGGCAGGGACACTTCCTGCCCAAATCATTAACCCCCTGTCAAATATTTGTTCAAGTGGGGACAGTCTTTAAAGGAAAGAGCCAAAAACCGAAAGCACATCCCAGTTCAAGTGTTTTCCTGGGCTCTGAAGGGGAATTTTAACACGCCTACATGGCACAAGCATGGCCAGCAGTGACTGCAACCAGTTCCTTGGGCTGCTGCCAGCGGAAAAAGCAGGGTGGTTGTTAAACAGAGGGTTTGCATTTAGGGAGTTTGGGATAAAGCCGGTAAAAAGCTATAACACCCCCCCTCCCGTCCCCCCGTCCCCCAGATGCAAAACGCTGGAAAGATTCGTAGGTTAAAGGCAATTTTGGGGGGTTTTTTTCAGCTAGGGTGCAGCCGGGCCACCAAGCAGGATGGGCTGATCCTCTTCCCCTGCTCCCGCTGCTCACCATCCCACGGGGCTTTTTAAAGGCTAAAGGAAATGAGCTATCACGTGCTTGTGTTATTTTTGTTCCTGGTGAAAGGGGGAAAATCCCTTTCCGGCTCCCCAGCCTGGTCCTGCCTGATGCATCCCAGCCCTGACACCATCTGGAGCACATTCTGTATGGCCCCCATCCTGGGGCCTCCTGGAGCTGCCCCCGACCACAGCAGCGGGAAAACCCCGCTCCAGCCCAGCTCATGCGCGATAAAAGAAGCCTTAAATCCCAGTGGCTGGTTTGAGTCATCATTTTCCTAGCAGGAGCTGGCAGCTATTTCCATCTGCACTGGTCCTTACAGCCCCCAGCAGGGACAGGGCACCCACACATACAAACACAGCCCAGCAATATCCATGCCCTCCCTGCCCAATCCTAATCCACCCTGCCTCCACAAATAAAACGCCACTTGCAGGAGCTTTTTGCACCAGATTTTGATGTTTCCTTCTTAAAATAATGAGGGATTTCAGGATTTCTTCTGTGGTGAGCAAGCTTGGCAACTCAGGGATGCCACACAGCTATTCTATTCCCAAATTCACCCCCGGGATCCCAAATTGCCTCCTGAGGACCATGTACTCATCAAACCCAAGTTTCTCTTTGATTGCAGGAGATAATGAAGCAAGGCTATTAAAAGGTCCTGGCAAATTGCTCTGCTGCTTTAACAGGTGGATGATTTTTTCCAATCATATAATCTTTCATTTCAGGATGAGTGCTGGAGTGATGTGACTGACAGCCCCAGGGCCTGGAGGATGCCTGCCCCTTCCCTGCCAGACAAAACACCATCCATATATCCCTACTTGGAGTCTTTGGTCTCGTTGGCTTTGTTTGCACATTTCTAACATATCCTGGGGTTGTTGGCACAAATTTCCATGCCAGTAAATGGCAGGGTGGGCAAAGGAAGGAGCCATCACTGGGAGAAGGGATGTCACTGTAGGGCAGGGAGAGAAGGGGAGTGGAGGAGCATTGTCTGCACTGGCTGCTGCTCTTCCCAGGGATGAATGGTCTGAAAATTCCCCCAGGAGTCTTTGGGAAATGCCACCCTGGGTGACCAGGTGCTCCTCATCCCATGATCCCTGTGCAGAGACATCACTTCTGCCACCACCGAACCATTCACTGGGTGCCAGAGCGGTGCCTGGCTCTTGCAGGTGGAGGAGGGGGAAGCACACAGGGCCCCCTTGGGCTGGACTGGCATCTCCATCATGGGTGGAAAACCTGAGAATTAGGGTTGGGTTTTTTGACAGGGAAGGAGCAGATCTGAGTCGAGTCTTCTCCCACCTCCTTCAGCGCCAGGCAGAAACAGCGAGCGGTGACCTGCCCTTGTTTCAGGCCCGACTTCAGCGAGCGGGATTACTACAAAAAGCCATATAAGCACCCTTCCGATTTCTCTTTGGCCACGGCCCCAGCAGTGCCAGAGGCCGCCGCCCGCGGGCAGAGTGCCGGGGAGCCGCCTGCCTCGGCGGGGCCGTCAGCTCGCGTTAGCTTGGAACAGCGAGCGGGAATCAGCCGCGGGCGGCGCGGGAAGGGACGATAGCCTGGCCCTCTGCATCCCTGGGCTGCCAAAGCCAAAGCAGGACTTGGCGAGGAAAGCGCAGTTAATTAAGAAGGTCCTTTCCTGCTTCACCCATCCAGAGGGATTATATTTCCCCCTGGAATTTGTTTTCCTCCCTGGAAGCTGGATGGGAGAGGGAGCAGGGAGCAGACCCAGTGTTGGCACAAGGATGTTTCTCCCTGCCGTGGGGCAATGCCACCGAGAGCTGATGGCCAGCAGCAGACAAGCACTAGGTATTGAGAGAAGCCAATTTCATGCATTAAGCCATCGCCACATCCTGACAGCAGCGAGGACCTGGTAACTTATTCTTCATCCTTTTAATTAATCATACTCTTATCAGCCAGCTCAATCAGCTAATGGAGCCAAGTTAATTGGGTTTCACATGTTTTAAACCCTACTCGCACCCCTGGCTGCCAATGGCAGCTATTCCAGCCTTTCCTTGTGTCTGGCCTCCAGAGGGGTTATTTCAGGCTCATCCCTCAGCACTGGGATAGGGCCAGGAAAGAGTGTGGAGACCAAATCCCCAGCACAGAGCTGGGATGGAGCCAGCCACGCTGAGGCCATTTCCTATGGGATTTAAGGGCGCAGGGGAGTGCCAGCAGTGGGAAAACAGAATGGAATGCTCCCACCCTTGCTGGTCGATGGGCCTGCAGGGACTGGTCCAGCAGCATCCCAGCCCCTTGGCTCAGCCACAGTGGGACCCTCAGGGAACTGCTCCAGCTCAAACACTCTGTGCTGCTCGATGGGGTGATGCTGGGTGGGCACTCCCCCCTCAAAACTCACACTGGCAGAAGCAGCCAAGGCAGATGCCCATCCCTGCAGCTCACACTCCCACTGGGACCACCCAGCCACATGTGCCAACCTGTTTGGCTGATGTCCCCGAGCATTCTCCAGTGCCATTTCCCCCACCCTCTGCCAGCCATTGTAGCTCTCCCCAGGCTGCCATGGGGAACAAGGGACCTTGGCTCCCGCACTCCAGGGGTGTTGCTAAATCCAAGGCCATGCTCACAGCACGGCCTTGTCATGCTCAGCTCCCTGTGCCAGAGGCGGCAGCTCCCTCCTTGAGGCAGGACAGGCAGGGAAGGGAGTGGGATTCTACCCCCTGATCCTAAATGCCTGTGGAACTGAGAGGCAGAGCCAGCCCAGCTGCTCTGTACCCCTAGCACCCACCCCAGAAGCCCCAGTTTGCACCAACAGCCTCAGTCTGCACCAACTCAAGTAGCACTAGCTCAGGTACCACTGAACCCTGGGCAACGCACCACCACACCAGGTGCCACCAAGCTGAGTCCCACCAAGCAATATAAAATTTTAAACCAACCCAGCAGAACAGAGGAGACAGAGTCCGGGGCTTGCCACTCACCACTGCCTATTTCTCTCTCCCATCCTTGCCCCAGTTCCCTGTGCAAAGCCATCTGGCCCCATGGGCACACAGCTCCCCACTGCTGGCCACATTTCCATCTAATCCTCCCACAGCTGCAGGCTGGGGTCAGCAGGGTCTGCCTGGTCCCTGTCCCCCTTCCTGCCTGCTGCAGCAGGGCTGCACCCCACAGACACCCCTGAACCAGCCTCCCTGCAGCCCCAGCTGCCTGCAAAGACGTGGCCACACCGCAGGCAGACGCTCCCCAGGAAGGGCAGGGCCCCTGCTCTCCTTTAACCACCAGTACCTGGTGAGCTGCCAGCAGCACCCTGAGCCTCCCCGCCGGCTGGGAAGGAACCACTTCCCTTCCACCCCTGCCGCTGGTTTTACCAGCCCGGGCCCCTTAGGTTCATGCCTGATGCCTCAGCAGGAAAAGATGTGCATGAGAGCAGGACAGGCGGAGGCTGCAGCAGGAGGCAGCGCTGCCGGCGGCCTCGGCCCGGGGAAGGCGAGCTGGGACACGGCGCTCCCCTGCTCTTTCCTGTCTTCCTCCCCTGATCTCATCAGCGCCGAGGATCAGGGGAGGCGGAAAACCAAAGGTTCTCCTTTGGCTTTCGAGGGCTGGTTTGATGGGTGCTGTACCCACAGCCGCCCTCTCTCCCCCGGGGCACGACCCAAGCTGAGAGCTGCAACCTCGGCACACACCGCCCCACAACGCCACCCAGGTTTGCTCCGCCTGCGGGCAGCGCTGAGAGGACGTTGAAGTCGTTAGGGAAATGACACCTACGAGATTTCATTGCAGGGAAGTTACGAAAGGCTCCCCAGGCCGGAGGGCATCAATCCCAGCACAGCCCAGTTACAGCCAAGAACTCCCATTAAATGTAAAATTAGAGCAGTTCCATTGGCGAGCGCCCCTGACTTCTTCTCTCCACTAGCTGAGGCTCTGCTCAGACACCTGGGGAGAAGGGGGAGCGTTTGCAGCTTCCTAATTAGCCCAATTACTGCTGCAGATCAAAAGTCCTTTGCTGGGGACACGGTGGCACCTGGAGCAAAGTGATTGCAGCTTGTTCCGGTTTCCCAAGAGCAACTGTTGAGAGTGTTATTTTAGAGCTCAAACACTGAACTATCAATCCTGTATGAAAAAAAAAAATCTATCCATCACACATGCATATATACATATATATATATATAAAATTTTATATATATTCATCAGTCATCCATGTGCAGTCATGGGGTATCTTTGGGAACTTTGCCTTGGAGCTGGGACCCAAATCGCTTGCACTTTCCAACAAACGCTTTTGGAAGATGCCGGTGGCAAAGAGAGACATGAAGCCAAGAGATCGCCCGGGGCCGAGTGCAGAGCCCAGCAGGGCAGGGAAAGGAGGTTCTCAGCCTCTCCCATCACGTCCCAGCCCCGCGGGGTCAGGCGGGCTCTGATAAATCCCGGCTCATGAAGAAGCACGGAAGCCGGCCAAGCCACTGGAGAGCAATTAGCAGCTTGCAATCGTGCAAAAAAATTAAATGCAACGGGAAGAGATGAAAGCCATCGAGCTGCCGGGACCTCGGCGTGCCAAACTGGGCGGCATCCGGCGTGCCGAGAGCCCGCAGCAAAACCACCGAGCCCTCAGTGCCACCGGAGCCCTTCCCCAAAAAAGCGGCAGTTTGGAGCTTGTTTGGGCAGGAAAATTCAAGCATTCCCGCAGCATGCGGCTGCCGGGGCTCTCCCTGCCTGCTCTCCCCGCCTGCCTCCGGCGCCGGCGAGGCGTGGGCGGTGAGCGGAGCGCGCCTCGCCGTTCCCGAGAACCGCCATGAGCTCCTCGGAGGAGAGGGAAGCGCTTTGGGCAGGCAGCTGCCGCACACGACCGGCAGCGGGGCCGCTATCGCTGCCAGATGGGGACGGACGGACGGACGGACGGACAGACAGACGGACAGACAGACAGACAGACAGACAGACAGACAGAGGGGCGCGCGCGCGCCCTGGGTTGGGAGTGGGGGGCGGGCAAGGCGAC
>VZTR01010985.1:11257-24421 GCA_013400775.1 Chaetops frenatus
AAAAAAAAAAAAAAAAAAAAAAAAGAATGTGTGGTGAGGCTCAAGTTTAGCTTCCAGAAGTGCAGGACAAGTTACCACAACTATTCTCCTCTTTAGGGAGATGGTGATGCTAATGGCAGGAGACATGCTAATCAGATAAGGGTAAAATCTTAAAATAGCAAAGAAATTTTCACTGTACATTACTGTTACCCATTCTCAGGGTGGGTAGCAAGTTGGGTCAGCTTGTTCTAGGTTTTGTTTAGACAAAACATAACGCCTTGGCTAAACATTAAATTTAGCATTGTCATTTAAACATTCAGCAATAGCTAAGCATTCATATTAACTAGAGTTAAGCACTCACAACAGATTGTTCTAATTAAAGAAAAAGAAGATATATTTGTAAGCTCATCATTATTGTTATCGAAAAGTAAATATAAAATTCTCCACAGTGAAGTGGGCTTTTTCATTAAATATATCAAAGTAAGCAATTCCATGATAAACTGCAAGCAATTCAGGTTCAGGTTTTCTATGATAATTCTACTTTCCTTTCATGATACTTATTTTTGGACTCTTCTCACTTAAGACACGGTTTGATGTGAGAAAAGAAATATCAAGTGAAATGTTATTCCCCAAAGATGAAGCTTCTTGAATCAAAGATAGATTTATTTCCAACTGTTGTTTTTCGCTATGGCATGTGGTACACATGTCAAAATAAACTTGCATAAATTATTATGCTTCCTTCAATTTTGACAAGGCCCCAGATTGCAGAGGTCTTACTGGAATAGTTCATCAGAAGACTGAAGAGAAAGTAAGCACCAAGGTTTTGTAATTGCACAGTTTGAGCATGTAGGATCAAATCTGAAAGATTGTAAAGATGCTTCAAATCTAAGCACCCAAGAACAGTGGTTAGATTTGAAGCCTAACATTTCTGAGAAAGAGTAAAACTGATAAATATACCGACAACTGGCTAAATAATGGTATGTTATTGCAGTGAAACATTCATACAGTCAGAACAGCCCAGAATAACAATTTGGATTACAGCTAACATTGTAAATGCTTCATTTTCAAGTACAAAAAGAGTACGTATCATTCCTGTCTGAGGAGTTAGTTTACTGAAAATGCCAGGCAAAGCAATAGTTTGCAAGGCACTGAAGGTGATGCAACTCAGTTAACAAAAAGCATCACAGAATCCAGGAGATGCTAACTATTTGGATTACTCAAAAGATAAAGGAGAGGTGTTTCAAATTATTCCTAAGGTGTTCCTAAATGCACCTTGTTAGTACCAAGAGTGTTATATACAAATGGTATTTTTGGTGATGCCTCAAGCCATTGCATTCCACCTGCAGCTCCATCTGTACACAGTGAGCAGCAGCAGCACTAGATATCACTAATGCATCACTTAAACCTTTCAGAGTAGTTAGTGGGCAGCTGGCATTAAATATTTCTGTTTATCACAGCACTTCCATTAGCGCAGGAGTGACAGCCAAAATGAAGCCTCCCAGAGAGCAGAAGACAGCTGACCTGGGGCTTGGACATGACAACCTCTTACTACCTCTGCCTTCCAAATGCTTCATCTTACTTTCCTTTCCATAGGTTATTTTTACTTATCCTCTCTCCAGAAATCCTTCTCCTGGCAGAATATTAAAGCAGAAATAACTCTCATTGCTGTTTTCCTGCTCCCCCTAAGTATCACGTGAGTTCTTTCCCCCATCCTTCCCACCCAACTTGCTCCCACCAAAAAATCCCAACATGAAAAGAAAAGCAGAACCTAATGATGCTCAGAGAGGCTAAAACCCATCCATTATACTGAACTGTACTCTTACTTTTGTTGGCAAGATAGCCACATATTTCCCTAAGAACATTTGAGCATGAGTCTTTACAGGAAACTATAAAGCTTGATCAGCACCTCTGCAGTATTTCAAAACTCTTTCATCTCTTCCACATACTTCCTTTTTTTAGGGGGAGCCAGGAACTGTGAACATCTGCTCAAACTAGGAAAAAATGCACAATGCCTCTTTTTCTAGTGCATTTCTGTTACTTGGAGTACAAAAGGAATGTCTCTCCATCCAGAAGCATTACACATCTTTTAATTACCTTCTCCATTTGTGTTTTTATTTTTTGCACCCATTGCTTATTAGATTAAAACCAATGAGCAGTATACTCTCTCAAACTGGGTATGCTCATGTTGTTAGATTAAGAAGAGTGCAAACGTGTATAGTAAGCAAATGCTACTGAGAGGAAAATGGTTTTTCTAGAAGTTTCTGTCCTAGTGAAATAACACTTCACTGTCCCTTTACATAAAACTTAAGTGCTGTTTATGATTTTTTTATTTGATACAATGGATCTTTATTCTGAAGCTTACGTGAAGGACATTTTCATGTAAATGTCTTAAGACAGAAAGACTCAAAAAATCCCAAAAAGAGACCACAAAGCTCATAAAAAGTGTTTATAATATCGAATATTAATAGTCATACAGAGACTTTTCACTGATATTTTGTCAGGAATAGCCTGGCAACTGTTTTTCTTAGAGCTTTCAACAAGGCAGCTATTAGAAAGCTGTGAAAAGGAAACTGCTTTTTTTGCTATAATAAATGTGTTTCACTTTCTATAGTTTTACCTGTTTGCTTTGTTGTAGGCTCGTTTGTTGTTGTTTGCAGATTTTTATAAGAAACACACTACTGACAGTAAACATCAATTTTCACATGCTGATTATCCCTACAGCAAAAAAGCTCTACCCTACAGTGGTAACTATTTCTTTCAATTGTGTCTACCATGTAGATGCAAAATAAGATGAGATTCTTAAAATCAAATTGCATTATGGCAGATGCTGTAGTCAGGACCTAAAGAAACCAGGGGAGCCCAGCACCCCTTCCTGTGCCAGGACAGAGCCTCCTCTGCCCTAGAATTTGATGTAAGAAAGTGTCAAAACAACTGCTTAGAACCATCTACCATTCAGTTTCTCCAACACAGGGGATTCTTCTTTTCTCATCATTTTATATGGTGGAGAACTGCCATGTACCACTCAATCCTCTAAACTTGGATCTTACTACGCAATTTATCTTTAATTATTTCAGTGAGATACACCTGCCAACCTGACACAAAATGCATTATACATATTGTCTATCCATTGGTTCCAAGGGCTGCTAAGAAAAGACAGGAGAACAAAACCACTGAGCGGGCTGACACAGGAGCAAAATGAGGGAGGGTGGGAGGCAGAGGGGAGAAAGAATGAAAGAAAACAAAGAACTCATAAAACTCAAAGTGCTAACTTGGTGTTTCCAACAAGCCCACTCCAGCTGTCCTGGGAGCTTTGGTAAAAGGAACTAGGCAAAGCCTTGCCCTCTCATTTTAAACACAGGGTAGCATTTCATCCTTCAATGCAACTAATGCACAGTAATACTCAAACTCTATGAAGAGAAGATGCAATTCTTAAAAGAAGTTTTCACTGATCAGAAGTCTACTTCATCCATACTTGTAAAAACATGAAGAGGTACCTAACTCAAAGGTCCAAGAAAAATTATATTTGAAGTACTTGCTGTATGTCACAACTAGGAAAAGAAGACATACAGTAAATAACTCCAACAGTTCTGCAAGACTAGGAAACTCACATATGCATCTAACTCTAAGAATACTGAAGCATCATCTCCATGGCAGGCCCCACAAAAGTGTATTTTACCAAATCAGAACGTAAGAAAAGAAAAACCAATAGTACACTCACCAAGGGCAGTGATGATCCATTTTCAAAATGCATCTTTAAAAAATCCCAGCAGAATTCCAAGCATTGCCAAAAGACAAAAGAAAAAAAATAGTCAGAAGCAAAGTTACATGTCAGATTTAAATTATTTACATACAGATTAGGAATTATCATATTTACTATATGTTATGTAATCTGTTTAATAAATACATCTATTTAAATTCACATAATACAGTTTACAGAAACTGCAGATAAGCCAAACTCAAAACACTTGATATGTCAAGAACTTAGTGATTTAAGAAAATGCAATCTATAGGATTTAGTGAACTTTAGCATCTGCATAGGTTTTTCAACTACTGTTTATTTTCTCCCAGAGCCTTAGAAACACCAAGATTTCTGGTGTTCTGGGCTAATTCAATTATTATGTAGTCATACAACTAAATATATTTCCAAGAACATGGTCTGTTTTTATAAAAATATATACATATTCCTATGCATATAGACAAGTTTTATAAGAGCTTACCTTGTAAGAAGAATTCCACACACTTTTGCAATTAATCACTCTCCGTTAATAAAATATTCACAAGAAATTCAGATATGATTGAAACAAGCAAATTTTGGTAAGGTGGGGACAAAATAAAAGTATTCTACAAAATATGTTAACTAATTGCATTCTTCAAATTTCACTCACATTTTGTAGGATAAAAAGTCACCCTTTTTCTTCACTAGAAACACACAACTATGTTCCTATCTTACACTTCAACCACCATTCCATACAACACAACCAAGATGCTCTTCCTGCCTCAACTCTGTTTCTCTTTCAGTGCCTCTGCTGCTTTGCTGCACAAAACAGAATGTCTCCTCCACCTCACAATCGTGTTGGAATGTTTGATCAGCTTAAGAGTATTTGGAACAGCCTTAAACCTAAGAATAAATCACTCTCTGAAGAAGTGTCTTCTCTCAAAGTTAGAAATTTAAAGTACTGGGGGCCAGAGTGAAGAAACACATAGATATCCAAGCTAACTGCAGATGGGTCAGAGAACAGCCAAAAGAAAGATTAAATTAGAAGGCAATCAGGAGAGTATTCTGGAGAGTATGCACTTCCTTTTATGTGAGACAAACAAAAATTTAATTTTACGGCTTCAGTTAGAAATGGGAAAATGCTTGGCTGTTTCTTTCTTTAAACAAAAGTAACCTGCAAGTTATCCAGTGAAAATAGGATATTAAGTTTATTACCTCAGGTAAGATGTAAGTGACATCATGATTAGATTGAGATGGGTAGTGATGTTTATTCAGATTCTAACCAAAAAAGCACATTTTTTAAAATCAGCTATTTTTGGTTACATTCTTAAGGAAAATTCTTTATTAATATTTATAATTTTTAACCATTATTTAAAGAATGTATAAGACCATGTAATCCATGTTGGCATCATGGAAGTCATCAAACAAATCAGACTAATTTACAGACTTCCTTAGAAATAAGTCAATGAAAACTAAATCTAAAAAAAAGAAAATCTAAGGGGAAAAAAGTGTATCTACCAAAATATTAAGCCTGAAAAATCTACTCATAAAAAATAAAAGCTTTTGTGGTAAGAATGAAAAATTGATTAATTCAGAAAATCACTTATTTAAAAAATATTCTTACTTGTCGCATACTGAACAGTGATGGCAACGATCTGGTTTTACAAGATGGCATCTATCACAGTACCTGATTGCTAAAGAAAGAAGTTCCAAGATTAGATTTCAATGTAGAGTTACACAATTTGATTTCTGAAGTCTATGCAAAAGTAAATACTATCAGTTCAGCCCAGCAGAACCCCCCAGGAAAGCATTTCAGCATGATCAGAAGCAGTTGCAAATACCAAAGCATTTCTCAACTACTTGCAATGCTGAATCTATCAGAGTGAACCCAAAAAGCTCAGTTTTTGCAATATCTGCTAATCATACTAATCAGGTTTTTTTTTTTAAGCCCTTTAGCTCTGCAAAACAATCAGTCAACCAACAAAACCCACAAAACCTTCACTAGACTGGAAAAACTAAAGGCTGTTCAACAATATAGGTATTTTAAGCTATTATTCTAACAGCTTTAATTTATTATGTGAGATTATCTCTTGGATTTTCTTAGCTAGTCAGCATTCAAAAACTGACAACATGAGTAGGGTTAGATTAACTCTTAGTTTGGAAGACCTTTTGTTCTTGCAACTGAACGACCAACAAGTAAAACAGTAACAGTATCTATCTAGCTATACATGACATGCAGATAGTGATTCTGTTTTTATTATTTTTTAAACTTATGATTAAAGAAATCTATGCAGTTAATGACTGCTACAGTCTCTTACACAGCTTGTTAGTATTACAAGCTATTTGTTAATATCAATTTGAAAAAAACTAGTAAGGCATTGTCAATCCACTTTAAAATACTAAATTGCATGCTGCAATTCACTTCCCAGCAATCTTTACACACTGAATAAATGTAGCTGCACAAAGCTAAATTAAATTTCTTGGATCACTTTGTTATTTTATGAAGTATGAAGAACACTTCTTCCCTTCCATCCAAACCCTTGAAAACTTTTTTTAAAATTAGTTTGGGTAGTACATGAGGACATCTGCCTTTGTTACTCTCCTGAACACTTATTTACCTCCAGACATGGTCCGTGTATAGATAGGAAGATCCTTGGCTGCTCGTCTTAAGACTTCTTGCTGGGATTCTCCTCTAGGCTCCCTCTCTAGCGACTCCTTGTCTGAATATGATAGATGGAACTGGAATAATTTTAAAGAAATATTAGCAAATTCCAAGTTAAATGTCTAACTGTAGATGTGTAAAGAGGAATAAATATACATTATATAAAGATTGATTAGCAACATGTACAGGGTATTACAGCAAATAACCCAGTGTTCCCACAACAGCTAATTTATTTTACGGCAACTGAAGACAAAATTAAAAATACTTCTGATTTGGTATTGATGCAATGCTGGATGTTTCCAGAAGTACTAAGCAACATTCTTCAAGAGAAAGATCAAGAGCTTATCATTTCCCTGAAAGGTCAGTTAATTTACTTCTGTAATGCCAAATATTAACTAGTGAATATAACCTAGGGATGTCAGTGTTTAACTGAAAGAAAATACTAGTGATAGCAGAAAAGACAGCTTAATGTCTCTTCTGGTGTCTGGCATTTTCTCTTTTATTCTTTGCCACTGCTGTTCTCTTCATGCAGGTGTTAGGATGTGTTTTTACTTTAGACTGACTGAGAGACAGAGATAAGTCCTGTATAGCAAAATAATGGTATCTTGAATATCTGTCTGAATAAAATGCCAGCTTCTGTCACTGCCCAAACCAGTAACAAACATGGCTCTAGCAAGTGCTGAAAAGGTAAAAATTACTGGAAGAGATGCTTTGTATACATGAAGTAGTACAAATTCCTTAAACTCCAAAGTCCTCTGCAGCACAGCAACATAGAGAGCTTTGTCACTGCAGCTTCTAGAAAAAGGCAGAAGTCTTTGGTATCTCCATCAGAGAAAGAGGATACAAAATCACCTTTGAAAAGTTCCACATTTGGCAGGAAGAGCTGTCTCTAACCTGTGCCAGAAACAGAAGCCCTCTGCACAGCATTTATATTTACAGGAAGGCTAGTCATTAATTGATTTTTTTCCTAAAAGAAAGTGATGCATGTAAAAATAAGAACACAGACAGAAACATGCAGTTAGGAGCCTATTCTCACTTCCATAGAGAAGGTATCACTCCATCCTTCCTGACAAAGCTTACAGTCCTCCAGCTGAAGCTGGATATTCAACTGCTTAGCCTGAGTTTCTCAGGTCACCATTTTTTTTCCCTTGCAAGAACACACTCTTACCAAAATCTGAGTTAATTTGTATTGAGATACATACAGTTTGCCACTGCAGAAACTTAGTTCAGAATACTTTTCTTTTAAATGCTTGTTTGATGTAAACAGAGCTACTGTTCCATCTTTTTTTATTGTTCCTCAGAGTGAAACCTTGTTCCTACATCTAAAACCTTTGTGCTTGGGTAACCATTTTCATTCCTATCCTCATGCAGTGCATGTATAAAGCTAGTATGCACATGTACAGAACGGCACACACTATAGTAAATTCCCTCAAAACCTACTTTACATGTAGAAGTTTGAAATAAGCTTAGAAGAAAGCTGTGTGGTTTGCACCAGCTGCAGTTTTCATGAAAACAAAATGCAACAGCTTTATCTGTTTTTCAGTCCACAAATGAGTATTTGCTAGTTCAGTTCACCTGAAAATACATCTTTTTCTACTTACAGACTTCATCCTATAAAATGGAAACCAAGCTGTAAGTTAACATTACAAAATACTCTAATTAAATTTTTAAAATACTGCTCTATTAGAATAGGAAAAGACATGGAACAACGAAGATGTCACTTACTGCCAGCAACACTGTGTAAATTCAAAGAACACAGGAACAAAACACATTGCTTCTTATTACTCAACTTCAATACTTTTCCACCCCATTTGAAACTCTCCAGTAGCATTGTATGATGGCTTTGGAATTGTACTATAATCAGCAGGATTTGTCAAAATGCTTTTATTGGCATCAGCCCAATGATTTGAAAACCCTTCTAATTATCATTACAGTCACCGTATACATGCATATATTCTGCTATGTAATTACTAAATGAAATAGGTTTTTAATTTATTTTGCTCCTACCCACCCCAGGCTGTAGTAAAGACTGCAGTGTGAACTCCAGTGAAGATGGCAATTAGTTTGAATTATCTACTTCCTTTCACAATTACATATCCTAGTGGTGAATGAAAACTATCTGGAAAAGAACCTCCACACAACAGACAGCAGAAATCACAAGCTATTCATTTGAGGTTGACCTGGTACTTAGAGCAGCTAGAGCTGAGTCCATGCCAAAGTAAGTGTTTGCTTTGTGGGTATTTCAAACTACAGAGCAGCCACAGCATGATTCCTCCCCACCTGAGAGGTTGTGTGACACAGCACCTACTGAGGACTCAGGGGTTTCTGTACCAAGACAGAGTGGAAGAGGCCAGAAAGTTGTGCTAGCTGTAAAAAGCTGCATGGTCAGAATATCCATCAGGGCCATTGATGGAGAACCTTCCCAGCCCTCTTTTTTCATGTGGCTGTTCTTTACTAGCTCCCTTCCTGCTTAGCCAGCTGTGGCTTCCCACCATCAGCTTACCTAATGTGCACTCCCAGCACAATCCACAAATTCCTTCATACCAAAACAGATGGGGAAGAAGCTTTAATTCAGAGGACAACAGACAGATGCTGACAGGAAATATAAGTCTTAAACACAGGGAAATAAAATTCTGCCCACACAGAAGTCTGATATTCCTAAGGCAAAGATTTAGGCTGCTAGTTCAAATAACTCATATTTTTCAAGTGGGCAGGATTTTTTCTTCTACCATAAATTTCTCATTTAAAAATATAATATGAAATATAAAATATTATATAAAATATATTATATAAAATATTATATAAAATATAATAAAAAAACTTAGAGAAAGTGTTACGTTTTGGTCTTGGTCACTACACTGATTGCAATCTGACTCCTATTAAGAAGCTGTAGCTGCCACCTGTGTTCTTCTGCAGAGTGTAAAACTACATGAGATCAGAAACGAAGTTATTCAAACACTACAAAATCAGGCATGTGGATAAGCTATTTCATAAACAAAAGTTAAGTTTATCTTACTTCTTTTGAAGGATTCATTGGTAGCGTAAAGATTGTTTTCCAATATGACCAGACGAACAGCATGAAAAATATGTGGTAAGCAACCAGGCACACAACTAAAATCAGAAGGGAACAGAATTAATACAAATAGACCAGTGATACTGTAGTACTTACAAACAGTGCCTGTAGGCATCACAGAGAGTTCTCTAACAGATGTAAATACAGAGGCTCTGGAAAAGCTTTGCAACAAAAATACTGTACTGCAACTTTACATAAGACAAATATGAACTGTGCGGGGAATGTCATGATACAGTCTACACAGATTATAGAATTTTGAGGAAAATGGTTAATAGCCTATTAAAGCCCCATAATTATTTAGCAAGCATCCCTTACACATTTGTTAAATTCTAATTAACTGATGTATCTCTGCCTTTTAGTTTTATAAACTGTATAGGGAGAGTGTTAAGACATGCAAATCCCCACTCTGCCTCCACCCAGCAAAAGCCCCAATCCCCCAAGAAAGAAGTAGGGGATAATGACAAGTGTGAGGGGAGTCTTGGAGTGAATATGCACATGATACCTGAGCAGTAACCATAACCAGTTAATTTGTTTTCCTAGATTTTAGGAGGGAGGACAGTTGGGTGGTTTTTAAAACCTGCAGATCCTTTAAATTAAAATGTTCATTCACTTCTTTATATTCTTCACAGTCAGTTAACATTTATTCTTACATTTTTTTTAATAGATGAGAGTCAACATTTACCATTATGAGTTGGTTTACTAGAATACAGAAGGCAACAGTAACTTTTCCAAAGAGTCTGCCATAGGCTGATAGGTATTTCCATTTAAAAACTCTCACCCTCATAAACAATTCACTACAGTAAATAGCAAATGACAAACTCATATCCCCAGATTAACTTACTCTAATGACAAGAAAAGAGTATTCTTCTATAAATTCCTATCCTCAAAAAGCATCATAATGGGAAACCTGTGTACTTGCACTACACAATTTGAAATTTTGCCCTTGTATGGTTAGCTCATAGGGTCTTTTTATATGTCATATTATTCAGTGCTAGAAGAATTCTTTATAACACATGCATGATGGTGTATTTAAATGCAGGAACAGTTGTCCCATATGTTCTAACTTTTTGCAATTTTGCCTCAAAAGTAACACTGAATTCAGACTTTTGGTGTTGCAGATCATTTATTCAAAAAGCAGCAACATTGCAAATATTTACTCTTATCACTAAGCAGTTAAAATAATAAACACAAGCTAATAGCATCTGGGGAGTGGCTCTGTACAAAGTTTTTGGAATGATAGGGGCAAAGAGTCATATGCCATGTCTATAAACTGAAAGAAAAATCTTATCAGCATTAATGACAGAACTGGACTCCACACAAAGCACAATACACTAAGTGACCAACTTGTTACTGCACAAGCATCTGGACAGGAACAGTCCACACTTTTATCAGAACATTTCTATCAACTCTAAAAAAACCTGGTTTACTCAAAGAAAATCATTATCTTTTTAAACAACAGTATATTCATGGCATATAGTGAGAGTAAAGTAGGAAAAGTTACCTAAGTTCTGTACATGATGCACTTACTGATCTGCATTAAGCATTTTATTGTTGCCAAAAAGAAACAGTAACTGATTGACAAGAAAATTGTTCATGTATTTAAAAAAAAAAAAAAAGCCTAATGCCTAAAGACATTATCCAAAGTCTTCCCTTTGAAGTATGAACAAGAATTGAGCTTATCTTGTTTGATCTTGAACCTCAGTTCCCCAGCCTGGCCCAGGTCCTAACTGGTCACTCCTCCCAGGTTAACCACCCACCAGTTTCCCTTCACTGTGATGGAGACCCTGGGCTATCCAGCTGCTCCACCAGGCCCCTGGGTGTTGAGAGTCCAACCTAAGAACTTCATTTCCCATTTGAGACAGTTAAAGAAGAGCTATCTGCTGCTCCCTGGCAGAAATCTTCCTATTTTGCATGTTTTCTGGAAAAAACCCCAAAACCAACCAACCAACCAACCCCAAGTCAACCAAGCAAAACAAATCCCAACCCAAACAGTGTACCCCTTGCTTGAAGGCAACCCATTTACAGCCAGCTAGCACAGCTAGAGTAGCCTGAAAATTTGAGGCAACCTGTAGTAGGGCTGAGCTCCATTTGTTGTTTTCACTTCTGAAAGATCTTAGGGCAGAAGTATAGGCAGGGTAAGTTTCTTCTGACTGGCTGAAGCCCACCAAGGCTTTGAGTGAAAATAAGGAAATTTCATGTTCCCCAATGCATTTTGCTGCCAATTTTAATGCATTTTGTGAGCAATGCCCATTAACTCACTTCCTTCCCCTCTCTTACAGAGTATGCTGCAGCAAAAAACTGAAATTTGAATATGGGGGATGAGATCACTGAACTGAAAAAAAGTTTTTCAAGCAAATGTTTCTTAATTGACAAACATGTTTTCTAAGTGAGGGAGTTGCCAATGACTGAATGAAATCTGCTGGAATTACACAAACATAAAAGCTCTTCCTCCAAAAGCTCTGCAGCCCCATACCATGCATCACACTGCCATGTTGTGCTGTGGTATTAAAAAAGCATCTGGAAAAACAATCTAAACATGCTACACCCTCAGGGTAGGAACTGCAGTGACTGCTAACTAGGAAGTTTTATTATATTCTGAGGCTACATATCTGAAGAATTCTGTTTCCTTAAATACATAAAAAAAATGCAGAAAAAATTAATCTCCCATTTAAGTATGTTGCATCTGCACAAACACACTGCTCATCTCTAGAAGTCCTGCTTTTACAAGAGCTTTTCATATTATAAATAATTATTTTTTTTAAACCATAATATAAGGATTGTTTTAGTTGTCACATCGGAAAGCCAGTGAGAAGAGTAAAAAAATTCTAACTTTTCTCATCTCTATTTGTAATGGCTAAAGCAATATTCAGGAACAGCAGGATAATAAAAGGAGCTGAGGAACAAAGAAAGTACAAATCTAACTGTTTTAAGTTAGACTGTTTCTCAATTATAATAGTAAACTACTGTTCTACTCTGATATATGAATTACACCTATAATAATTATAATAAAAATCTTACCTTTTTCTCCAATATTTGTCATTGTCACTGCAAAAGAGAAAGAAAGGAAATAATAAAAATTTATGTTTAAATAGCAAATGATATAACTCAGTATTTAAACTTTTTTTTTCAACCAAAGATGGAAGAGTAATCATCAAACAATACATGTTTAAGGTCACACACCATGAAGCTTTTATGCTGTGTACATTCATCACGAGAATAGGTACACAATATCAATTGCTTGTAAGGTTTTTTGGCTTCTCTTCCCAAGCTCATTTCCTGATAACTGGGACCTCCATCTATCTGAAGCTGCCAAAGGTTAATCCAAGAAAAGCCATCTCTGAAGAGCAGCTATTTCTTTTAACTGTGGTTGCACAGGTTTCACTCTTTATTTATGCTCTGTTCTTGATGTGGAGGTATCAGACTTCAGAACTGGTTTTGCCAGCAATATTTGGTGAAACCTTCGATCTTCAAAGCATAAAAACTGGAAGTAGACAAAAGCTGCATTTCCTTTAAGAAATTGCCCACAAATTACAAGATCTGGGGACAGTAAGAAAGTGAGAAAGGGCAAGTAGGCCTTTCTCAAGCAAGCATGGAGGAGAGCACAAAGGTATCATTTATCAGTGGCTGCATTTTCCACTCTTGGTCACATTATTTAAAAGTAACCATCCCACAACAGGTGTCTCAGAGAGATCAGCAACTCCCAAATGATCAAAACATCTTTCCACTCAAACAACT
>VZTR01010985.1:35593-73871 GCA_013400775.1 Chaetops frenatus
GAGCGGCCCCGCCTGGCGCAGGGCGCGGCTCCGGCCTCGGGCGGCCGCCACGTGCAGGGGCGCTGGGGCGCGGAATGCCCGGTGCTCGATGCTGCTTCCCTCTTCATCCGCCTCTGGAACGGGGCTGGCGACGCTTAACACCGCCCTGCAAAGTGCTTTAGAACAGCCGGTTACAAAAAGCGCTGCAAATAAACGTTTGCAAATAAAAGGAGTGCAGTGAACAAGTGTTGTGGGCTGCGGTGCCTTGGCGGGCAGGAGGCGCTGGGAGGCCACGGTGGCCAGGCATGGTTGGCTTGGGGCTTTTGTGGCTGATCGTGCAGTGGTAGGTGTCGGAAGGTTGTGCTGACTCACCCTTCCTGGAAAAGCTTTACGTTATACTCATGGTAATGAAACGCTTGTGAACTATCACAGTAAACCCAGCCTGTGTTACAGTATGCGCACCCGAATCGTTGCTGAATTATCGTTGCAAAATCGGAAATGTCGAGCACGGCCTGTAGTATTTCTGCAAACTGCTAGAATCTCTCACAGCATCAGCGGTGCGGTAGGTGGGAAGGAGCTGGTTGATTAAAATAGGTTTGGACTTTGAAAAAAAGCTTGTCTAATATCTCATGCAGGAGACTACACATGAAGATAAGTAATCACTACCTGGAAGGCATACAACTGCCACTGATTGTTTTCATTGCTGCGAGAGAGGAAAATAATATTAGAGAAAATAAGACAGAACCAATAGTAGGCGTGCTGGCATGTTCCAGAGTAGGAAATGGAGTAGCTATAGTATGTTTGTTGAAGAGGCACAAAACCCGAAGTTGACCATATGGTTTCAGTGTTTTTATGTGATGCAAAATCATGCACCTCTCTATTGGAAGATCAAGCTGAGTACTTTCAGTTAGCCACAGTGAACCAAGTGAATGACCAACACAGGATGATTTATTGAGAGGAATAATATATATCCCATGGCTCATCTTTGCCTATTCATAAAAACGACTTGTATATCATTCTGGAGGGGTCAGCAAAACCATATCATCATGTACGGTTATTACAGTTGAGAAATGAACAAAATATGCCACTGAAAGATTGGAACATAATAATTTAAGAAAAGATTCGGCACAATGGGGAATTACATATTATACATTAAAAGATAAAGATACAGTGAATGTTGCTGAAAAACTAGATTTGATATTCCTGCATACTATATTTCTCAAAACAGGAGTAAAGGGACTGAAACCAACATGATGTACACAATAAAAGCATTTTATTTTAACTTAATTAATGGTTCAAGTCATTGCTGAGGCCAGGATTTTAATAGAACATTTAAAGGATTTGACTTTTGTATGTTTTATTGAAAACATCTGTGATTACTCCACATAGATTTTAAAAGCATAAGGAATAAGATTACTACTGCCTGAAGGCAAACCCTATGCTCTGCTGGCAAAAGTTAAAAGAAATTAAGGAAATTTAATTCATTGGATGGCTTTTCACACTTATTTGGAAATATGTAACAGTGACCTCTCTCAGGTATCAAGGATAATGCATCTATTGTGTTCTGTGTTTCCAGGGAGATGTGTCTGCACCTTGAGAAGTTTGCAGCTGGATGCTGTGTATGTGTGGATGAAGTAGGTTTTGCATTGTCTTAGGGGCTATGCAAGATTTCTCCTGTAAACCATTTTAAAATGCTGTATGTGACATGGGGCTTATTAACAACACATGCCAGGGAAACACAGTAAACATTAGAGAAAACTTTATAATATAGTAATTTATTCCTTAGAATCATAGTTGTTATAAAATATTATGCATATAGAGAGTTGGCTGTTTGCCAGGGGTGTAGGAATAAAAAGATAATGTGTTACAAAGACCTTAAATTATATCATGCAATTTCTGTTCAGAAGCTTTCATTATCTCCTATGGAAATGGGCTTGTGTAGTTCAGCATTCTACCTTTTCCATGGCCACTACCACTCTCTGCTCACTGCTCAACTTTCACAGTAATCAGAATTCTCTTTTTTCATATGCTAGTAATTACATGAATAATTACTATATGCGTATGCTTTACTGTAGCTCCAAAATCATGCTTATCTGGTTCAAAATTAGTGAAATAGGCAAACTTCACTTTAATTTAGACAGAACAAAAAAGCTTGCTCTGACTAATACTCTCAATTACCTCGGCGCATCCTTTGGTCAGAGAGCTGTAAAGAATCCCTCTCTCCTGTCCTTGGGTCTTTTCCCCATGGACATGGGCTCTCTAGCTTTCCTTCCACAGTTACTTTCTATTCCTTCCACGACTTTCATTTCTCTCCAGCTGGGTCATGAGAGACCCTTTCTTCCGTGCCTTTCCTCCTCTTCCTCCCTCTGTGGTATGACCTGCAGAAATTTTAGGTAACAGCAGAAAAACCCAAGAGCAAGCATATTCAAAGGAGCATTATGTTATGGCAGAAGTAAGCCCTGGGATAATCTAAACCATTAGCTATTAATGGACAGGTTTCCCAAATCAATATACTTGGGCTGTGTCTCTACAGTGAGAGAGGTTACTTGGGGCACAGTTTATTGCTGCTTGTATGAAATGTTCCCAAGAAAAAGAGAGAGGAAATGAAGGTAATTTTCTTGTCAGGAGCTGCACTGAAGGAAGCTAGGGTTTGAGGAGGCAGCTTGAGTATTTGGCAAATGGAAACAAAACGTTCTTGTCATAAGTGGTACCACTCAGGCTTTCCCCTCAGGCAAGGTATATACAAGTTATTGCTGGTAGATTTTTTAAAATGTGTCTCTTCTAGCATACATTTGGGTATTTCTAACATTACCACGTTTGACTATTCTCTGTAGCCAGTTGTATGAAGGGATGTTAAAGGAAGGGGTTGCCACTCATAGCTCTGGGGCTGGGCATCCTCCTCCCTGCTGGAACCCAGTGTGAGGACCCAGTGTCTCTGTCCCAGGCTGGTGAAGGGGCTGCTGCTTTCCTGCTCAACCAACAGCAACTTCAACAGTGCCTCTGCACAGGGCTCACACAAGTACCAACAGCCAAGTCCCTTTCTCCCCTTTGGCTGGCAGGGCTGAGGGTCACTGGTGAAAACACACACGCCTCCCTCCCCTCTGTCCTCACAAGTACATGCATTGTTGCAGATCCCCAAGTACAGGCATGGCCTCCCTGGTTGTCTGATACCCCTGCCCAGATCCCAGATGTTCTTACGTGCTCCACGATCCCCAAATTACCAGCTGTTCAGCTTGGTGCTCATTGCATTTTGACAAGGCTCTTGTGCAGCTGATCTGAAACAAGCATCCTCCTGCTCCACATACCCTTGCCAAGCACTCTGGCTGACCAGGACTGTCCCTGCTGTTGTCTCTATGAGTGTTGTTCAGGTGCATTGTACATCTCTATGTTTGGCTTCCTCCCATTGTCATCCCACTTGACAAGGTCCTTGATCAGATGACATTAATGAAGCAGGTGCTCTCTCCTTCCATATACAGGTAGATTCTAGCTGGGTTCAGATAGAGAATGGGGAGTGGAAACTGTGCCTCTTCTTGAAAGAAGGCATCTTGACACCCTCAGCATGCAACCCTAATTAAAAACTACTCCTTTGCAAGTCTAGGGGGCTCTGCTCCTCTCTGTAAGCAATCTGATGCTGAGGGTGGAATATTTTCTTCCCCACCACGTCCCATGTATTCAGTGGAGCAGCAAGAGGAGGGAGAGCAGGACAGGAAAACACATATTTACTCCTACAGAAGTGCAATACACAGAGCAGCAGCTAGAAGCAGACAGACACAGACAGACTGACAGGCACACAGCACTCGTTAGGTAAACCAGCAGCTCTGCAGGGATGCTCCCAGGCCTTGCTTCTCTCCAGAAAGTTTGGGTGTCGGACCACACTTACCACACACAGGAGGAGAAATGTCTCTGCAACATTTCTGGTGCAAGATATCACCTGGAAAATGTACCTTGTATCCCAGCTGGAGTTAGGAACCATCTGTGTATATTTCGTGGCCTCTGGCTACATGAACACAGGCAGTTAAGTAGCCTCCCCAGTCTCAGGCTAGCTGTCTAATGTAGGGCTGGCCCAGATGTATTCAACTTCTTGCTCTCCCTCTCATCCTGGCTCAGTACTTAATTATTTGCACCTGTTTGGATACCCAAGCCTAACTGTTGTTTTATGACTTTTTTTTCTTGAATTTTTGTGGCAATTTGCCCAGTTCTCCACAGGAGAGGCACGTTTATCTTTTTTCCAATTCCTTCCTCAAATTTCTTGATTTCTACCTCTGTATTGATACAATACTGTATTTGTCAGAGTCTGCCTTCAGAGAAATTTTTTCAAGTCCTATTTGGGCTTATTATCCACCCACTCTTCTGTCACTTTCAGCAATAATGTTTTCATTGCTTTTTTTTTTTCCCAGATAAATGCATCTGGGAATTTTCATTCCCTTGCTGCTTTTCCTTTTGTCACTTAAGGTGGGAAACATGGGAAAAAGCTAAACTAGTTCCAAGCAGTACTAGTTCTAGTGCAATGGAGATCTGTACAGTGCCCTGAGGCCAGTCTCTGCTTAGGCAAAAGTCAAAACCTCTGCAGTAGAAAACCCTTCCAGAGCTGTATGTGAGAAACCTTATACCATGCTGTGTGCACCTCTCCAGTGCTTTCTGCCCTTTGGAGTAAAAGTTACATAATTTAATGGTTGATTCCAAAAGCAGACATCTAAATTTAAGATAATCAATTTGATAACCTCCTTTTTCTTTTTTTTATATTTTTAATTTTTTTCCCCTTGTTCCAGACAGGGTAGTTTAAAGCTTACTTTTACAGCTAATGCCCTGAAATGCCTTGACAGAGTTGAGCAACCCCATGCCTTGGTCATACATCTAGGTTTGGCTGTTGTCCAGGGATAAAATACCTGCCTATGTTTGCGCTTTTTGTTGCTGGGGACCCTCATAGTATGTCTGCAGAAAATGCAGCAACAGCCACATTTTCTTTCTTTCCACTTTCCCTGGAAATGTTTTAACTGCCAGTCTGTAAGCCAGTTTTGGTAATTTGTCCACTGTCTTCGTGAAATGATACAAAAAGGCTGCAAGGGACACAGCACCAGAGAAAGTAAATGCTTCAGCAGCCTCTTAGGGCATCTGCCTGAAATAGCAGTGACTTCTGCATTCCAGTCTCTGCTCCTTGTACTGGGTTTTGTCACATGGTTTCCCAGTGGAAGCGCATTTTTTGTAGAGCCTAGGTAACTAACTTCAGACCCAGTATTTTACTGCAGAGATTAGAACATCTGAAAGTTTATTTTTACAGTCATACTCTTTTGAATCTAGATTGTAGCTTCTGAATCAGGGTTAGAGTTAAAAAATCCTATGAGTAATAAATTGCTGTTTCTATGAATATATGCAAAAAATTATGTGTTTTAATAAATTTCAAGTGGGTACTAGTATTTTTATGGAATGCTACTAGTTAATTATAATATTCATCTGTGGGAGGAATTTGTAAGTCAAACTAGAGAAAATTAACATTACCCATTCAAGATTAAAGCACACCCTTGTATTAAATTGTATGTGTAAGAAAAAAAATGCAGTATATCCAAGGGCACTATCTGCTGACAGATTCAGGATGCCAAATGCTTTCATGGATTCTCAGATATAGAGAAGAATACTGTACATTCAGACCTCACACATATTAGAAAATATTCATAAAAGTTTTGGCTTGATTTTAAGGGGATTTCAAACTTGGTATTGCTACAAATTAGTTCCAGATCCATTTTGAATAGTGAATTTTTGGTCTGATTCTTTTCCTTCTGCAAGTATTAGTCTGGTGTTATTTTCCTAGAAAGTGTCTTGAATATATCCTCAGTAGGACAAGAGAGCAAGACACATCATTAGGTAATGATCATTGTACCACACAATGTCTCATCAAAGTGAAAAATTTCTGTATCATTTTTTCCCCCTTTATTTCAATGCATTTGTATCCTGATATTTAGGTGGAGAAGAGATCAAATAACTATAGAAACCAGGCAGTGTGACTAAAAAAATTCTGAAAGTCACTGTTCAATAGTTCTGTTTTTTTTCCCTTCAGGCTGATAATGTTCTGTCATACAAAGCAAGAATCTACAGTGGAAGGAATTTGTATCCGCTTACTGCTAAAATGTGCAAGGTGGGAAACTGCCACTGGGATCTTAAACATCATCTTAAACATTATCAGGGAGCAGAGTGCATGGCAGGATATTCTGCCAGGAGCCAGGAGTACATCACAGCTCAGGCAAAGTTGGTTAGTATCACAAGGCTACCCAAAGCTGAAGGTTTGCTAGTTCTTATTTTATCCCAGCTGTTCTGGGCATCTGTGGGCAGTTCCTAAGCATCCTCTGAATATTTACTTACATCACTGCAGTTTTCTCAACTTACAGAGGAGAACAAGAGCTGGTTTTAAACAAAGCCTTAATTTATGCACGTTTTCATATAATTTAGTTGCACCATAAACATTTTCTGTGCTGCCAGGGATTTTGCAGATTTTGAGTGAGGTTTTACTGAGCTCAGTGACTGTTGCTTATCCGAGGGGTGCCTCTACAGCAGATGGCATGTGCCATTACCCTGCCTTGTTTTCACCTGTCCTTGCATTTTCAGGTCTTTCATGCAGAATTTTGTGGCTGAAAAGCGAAGCTATCTAAAGAGATGATTAAAAGAAGAAAACAAGTCTATTTTTTTGTGATGGTGAGATGCTCTAATTCAAAGCGCTTACACATTCATGTTACCAAAACAAAGAAGATTATTATGAAAAAAGAATTTGAATTATATACACTGCAAAGAAAATTAGTTTCAAGTGCATTTATTTTGAAACAAACAAGAATATTGTATGTATATAGTCATATTTATATTAAATAACATTATTAAACATGAAGAAAAAATAGTCTTAAAAACTAATCTGACACTTTCACATTCTGTTTTATATTAAGTAACTATAGGTAGGAAATACATAGAAAAATGCTAAAACTGCCTCAAGCCAGCCATAAAAGCAAAGTGCACTATTGCCTAGGGCAGTGGAGGAGCAAAATGATGGTACTGCTGCTTCCTCCAAGGGGAGGATAACTATGAGTGGGCAGTCATGAATGAAAAGGAGGGACGGGAATGCCTTCAGTGACTCCCAATGTTTTCTTCTCTTTTTTTTTGTCCTTCATCACTGAAGTAGCAAACTAGGTTTTGCATATGCTGACAAGAAGCAGTGAGACAGTTTTGCGTACCGAGACGATACATTGAATACAGTTGATTCCCTAAATGATCACACAGGATTGCAGCTTATCTATGTTCTGCTGTGTCAATTCAAGAACCTTTATCTCAATTTATTTGATTTTTTTCTTGCTGTCAATAGTTTAAGGACACCAAGATGGAAATTTGGAATTTTATTAATCATGAAATATTAATCAAAGTAAAAGTTCTCTGAACTGGCTTGGGTTTTGGGTTTTTTTTTTCAGATAAAAGCCACACTTAGCATATATTTTTTCTACAATTCCCAGTGCGGAATTTCTAAAAAAAAAAAATTAAAAAATCCTCCTTTGCATTTTGTTTTTATTTTTCTATCAGAGACATATCTTACTATAAATTAAGAATTTCTAAACTTAGGTGCACTGTTACACAGATACTGTACATCTATTCACATGACATACAAGATGGTAATTGAGCAACATGTGCAAAATTTTAAAAAGTTTTCTTTCACATATATGGAGTAGTAAGATATTTAAAAGCATTATTTTAGTTCTGTTTTGATTGTCTGACTACCACATATTTCTGCTTCCAATGACAATTTACTGACGTTAGTTTAAGTGTGTTTCTATTCAGCTGGAAGTATTTCAAGGCACAGTCTGTTCCTAAACTATTAGAAATTTATTCAATGTCCAGTGAACCTTTCCAAGAAGGGTGTAAAAAATATTTTTTCTTGTTTGTGTGGATTTAATTCCTACTGCCTAACAAAAATTTTAATAGGAAGTAAGGAAAAATGCTGTTGCTGAATAGCAAACAAGTAATATTCAAATAATATTACTTAGTGTTGTTCTGTACTATGCATGCATTCATGTTTTGTTTTTTTTTGTTTGACACAAACACAAGCTATTTATCTAGTTTTCAGATACTGCATTCCAGAGTAGCAAATTAGACAACTATAATTTCTACTCAGTGCTACTTCATATAAAAGTGTACTATTCACAAGAAACACATGAATTTGTACTCTACCAGAAACATACCAGTGTATTGCAATAGAATTTATAATAAAAATAGCAAAGTATGTGTTACATGAATTTGAACATTTTGACTTTTCTTTGACATACTGCTTGTAAGACATCTTAAAATCTGTACTATTTTTTAAAGGATAAATTCATAAACATAATAATAAGACTTGGAGAATCTGAACATTATTGTTCATACAGTACTTTTCCTAGGTAAATACCTGTCATTCACATTATAACTGTAATAGCTTTACTCTTTGTAAAATAACAGCTTCTAAGAGTTTAATTTGTCCATTCAACTCATATATAATTGTTATGCTACTTAATGTAGTCTCATTTTCAGTTTAGCACAAACTTTTAATAGTGCTCTTCTGAAAGTAAATTCACAGTCTAAGCTAATGCAGGCAGTTTCTCTTCACTGCCAAACATCTTCCTGCCCAGGTGTAAGGCTTATTTTTGGTTCCTTTTAAATGACAAATTTATCTCAAAATAAGAAAAAATAATATTCAAAAGGTGTTCTTACAAAAGAAGGCTTCTGCCACTCATTGGCATAGTTAGTTCATCAATTAAATAAAATACATACTGAAAAGCAGTTTTAAGAGTTGATGATCACTACACTAAGTGGAAAAGAAGTCCTGTGTTTTCTACTGCAGCTGGAAGATTCACAATTCACCTGTGTTAGCTTGTTCTTCATTAAGAATTCATGGGAATAAATAATTCTAGCAAGTGCAGATAATCCTGCTTTCTTTCTTCCTTTATCTCAGCATATCTCGTCTCCGAAATTGCTTCCATAGATCTCTGAGATGCTCACTGGTTACAGTCATCACACACGAGTAATATTCCCTCCAACCATACTTCGGAGTCTCCTGTAAAAAGTGAGAAACATACAATTGGAAAAAAGATACCATTCAATAAATTCAATAATTCTACCTTAAATGTTATTCAGACTCATACATACTAGATAGATGTTTTAATATTAAAACAATGAGATATCCGATTTACTTCTGTAAAATGAGAGTCATAAATCCATACATAGGTTAAATATTCAAAAGGCATCCTCATCTCACAGCACACAGTAAGCATTCAACAAAAAACCTATTTATATTAAAAGATGCAAGAAAGTATTTCTTCTTTATTCAGGTATGTCCAGCTCCCTCTCTAGTTTCGTTCCTTGCTTCTTTGTGTTGACACTGTACTAAAAAGTTCACCTATGAGACCAAAGAAAAATCTTAGAAAATTACTGATGTTCATTAAACTGAGGCACCAGCAAAAGCCAAATCCCATATGGACAGATTATATGAAAGCATCTTTACTCTATTTTACCTTAATCCTAACGTGCGTTGTAGTTTAGCAACATGAATAATTGTCCATTGAATGGAAAGGAAAACTGGCCAAGGGCTGGTCTGAGAGATTCACTGCTCTGTGCTCTATGGTCTCGGTAGTTATCACTGGATCTCACTATTTCTTCCACTGTTCCTAACTCCACAAGTCTATTTTCATAGTAAGTGTAAAAAATAGATGGAGAGATATCAAGAATTAGAACAACTGGGGAAAGAAGCCACTTTCCTCCTAGTTTATATGCTAAGCATATGCCACATGGTGTGGAATACCCCTTGGGCCAGTTGGGGTCAATTGTCCTGGCTGTGTCCCCTCCCAATTCCTTGTGCACACCCAGCCTCCTCACAGGTGGGGTGAGGTGAAAAGCTGGAATGTCCTTGACTCTGTGTAAGCACTGCTCATAGCAACCAGCACATCAGCGTGTCATCAACAGTACTCTCATCCTATATTTAAAACACAGCACTGTAGCAGCTACTAGGAAGAAAATTAACTCACTCTTAGTTAAAACCAAGATACATAGTGAAAGACTGTCCAATACCTTGTTTTGGTTGAACTGAGTGAAGATGTTAAAGATATTGCCACACTGCAGTACATTAAAATGTACCATTAGACAGTGAAGCCTACGTCTATTTATTCTTATCCCTCATCTTGTTTAATTAAAAAGGATAGAAGTTAATAAAGGAGTTGTAGATATTCAGAACACAATCTAATCCACCATAGTATGTGATGCAGACATTAAATGCAATATTAGAAACCATACTTAGATGAATGCATAATTTAGCTGACATTTATAGTCAATCTCATGAAAAAATACATTACTTGCAAATTGCACTGCATTATTTAATGAAAGCATATTCAGTTTACTAACCTGTGCTTTAAGACATGTATTTATTTTTTATTTTATGAAAAAAGTTCAGAGAAATGTTCACAAAAGTCATTCAAAGAAATGCTGAAATACACTGACTGTTCATCTACTTATTTGTAATGTATGCACAGTTGTTGTATCTACTCTCAGTGTACCAAATTTGCAGAAGGAACAGTTTGTCCACATGTTCCACAATGCTTTCATGTTTCACTGGAACATTCTCCTCCCACAGTATCCAGGTATGTTTTTAAGCTTCTTGTCAGGTTTAGGATCAAAAGCCCAAGTTCTGCAATTTCCAATTATTTTTGTAAGATGGGTCAGGAAGGTGTGCCTAATCACATGCTTCTCACCTCTCTGCTTTAGAGAAGAGGTAAGCAAAAGTCTATTCAAACAGTAAGCAACAGCCTCTTTCATTTTTTATTTTAAAGCCGTCTTTTACAATAGATGTATTCAATTGCTGTGTATTAGGAGAGTATAAAAATTAAAAGCTTTAAAAATATTAGCTACATGACAAATTTAACCTCACTTGACAGAATGAAGTGTTTACAGAAGACAGCAATTTATAGTTGAAATGGCTGGAAATGAGGTTCTGAATCCATGCTTCAGTTTTTCAGGTCTTTTTCAAAATAAATTTCCTTCCTCACTCAGTCTCAAGGCACAATTTTCAGCTATAAACCATTACCTCCTAAAAGCTTTTAATCAGAAATTTTGAAAACCCACAATATTCAGAACATCTAGACATCAGTCGTTTTAATACAAAAAATCTTAAGATTCTCAGAAAATTACTAGTACATAGAAATTAATTTCTAGATTTACATTTATGATGTAATAGTTACTTTCAATACTTCAGTAGTCCATAAAATCACAGTTATGGCCTAAATATCTATTACAGTTACCAAGCACATGAATCATTTAGCAAATAGTACTTTAGATGGACTTGAATCCCTTTGTAAGTTGGTCTCTAGCATTCCTTTTTGGAAATTAACTTTGAAAGGGCTTTGTTAGAAATTTCCTAATGATCCTTCCACAAGACATTCAAAGCAGAGCTCTCCTCTGTGCTCTGTTAGGTAGTTCTCTGAAAACATGTTTTTTCAGTTCTCCCCACAGTGTATTCAAAGAAGTACCTGCCAATGTCAAGTCAGGCTGTGTGCCCTGCAGGGACCACACACAGCTTGTACAGTTGTTCCCCAAGGAGAAATTTGCATTATTTATTATGAGTGTACAACATTCTTTACACTGTGGAGTAATGGCATTAGTGCATTTTAGAGATAAGTGATGTACGGCACAATGTGCTGTTTATTGCTTTACAGAGTGCAGATTCAAAGCAGGGTATAATCTCTGGTAAGTGTGCCAAGTATCTTAATTTCCTTCACCAGAGTTCCACATTTACCATAGAAAAGCACAATATTTCAAAGCACAATGACCTGTACATTTATATTTGGAAAAAAGTAAAATTAATAGTAGTTGTACTGTACCTAACTGTGGGATGTAGTTGCAGCTGATTTTTGCATTTCATGTAGATTTATGTGTTTCTTTGGACATGAGACTGAAATTTAATTACCTATTGAAATTGTTCAATTTCAAATCTCCAATGATTCCATTTTTATTATCTTTTCAATTTATAAACTAAATGGAAAATAATGATTTTTAGAATTATGTAAATCCACTCTCACTCCACAATGTCTGGCAAACACAGAACTATCTCTGTTCTACTCCACAGTACTTTCGCCAAATCACTTCACAAGCCTTGGCTAAAGCTTCCATTTCCCTTAGTAGAAGTTTACAACAAATCTGAAGAAATACTATGAGTTATGCAATGATTTGCACAAAAAGGAACTCTTAACAGCCAAAAACTGGGTATGTCACTGTAATGCCTGGGCTTGATCTCAGAGGTCTTTTCTGATCTTAACAATTCTGTGATTTTGACTCGTGATTAGAGACAAGAAGCAGTTGCTCAAGTGAAGAGCAGTAGCAAACTAATGTGTCAGCAGTGAAGAGAGAATTTAATATACACAAGGCTTACATTGTATTCTTCAGTGCACCGGCAACAGGTATTTGACACAGACCTACTCAAGCAAGCTTCGGTACAAGAAGATTTTTTGATACATCCAAGGTGGGAAGAAGAGCAGGGTAAATAACCAGAGGCCTCTACATTAACTCAGTGAGGTTGCCTGTAGCCATGTCCATGCCCTGAAAACTAACGTGGTTTCTCTTATCTCCAAATGGGTAGTGCAGACATACCATAATTCAAATTATTTTGAGAATGACTTTATACAGAATGAACAACATCTTCCTTTATAAATCTCCATGGTACATTTTTTCCCAGTTTATATCATATCAGCATATGAATTAATTAATTTAGGGCCTGAATTTAGATCTGACAAGGTGTTGATGTATGTACACTTGATGCTTTTAACATAGTCTCTCTTTCTGTCACCAAGATAATTTTATTAGGTTTGTTGATTAGATACTGGATTATTTTC
Organism: Chaetops frenatus; assembly: GCA_013400775.1. Lineage (NCBI taxonomy): Eukaryota > Metazoa > Chordata > Aves > Passeriformes > Picathartidae > Chaetops > Chaetops frenatus. Next base: position 48,448 of record VZTR01010985.1, read on the forward strand.
TGTCACTGCATTTTCTTCCACTTGGTCACATACCCTTCATTGAAAGTAGTAGGGAAGCATTATGACTTTGTAGCATTTTGCCAGTTTCCTGTAAGAGCTGTTCCACATCTTGAAGAGTTTACAGTTTAAACAATACTTAACATGCAACTATAATGTGGGTTTTGTTAAAAAGACAAAGGACTCCTAATAAGTGTTTCTAAAAATACATGAGAAATGAAGAAAGGAAGCTTTGAAAGTCAAAAGTTCCAAATATATGAAGTTACATAAGATCAAACTAAAGCCATGTCTTCCTCTCATGTGACTAGTAACTTGGATTACTAAAATATTGTTTAAACTACTTAGTCATTTACACTTCCCATTACTAATGTGGAGAAACCAGACGATTTTTTAAGATCAAATTTCCTATTCTGTCCTTCACATATTAGTACAATGTTTCAGTTTTAGGGTTATAGTACTGAAAAGGAAGCATAATTTTAGAAGTATTAATAGTTAATCAAAGTAATAGACATAATCCTATGGATGCTAAATGTTACATGTACAGGAAGGAGAGCATATGCAGATCAAACAGAACTCATCTTTCTAGTAGGACAAACCAGCTGTGTACCCCTGGACATTCCCCAAGCCATCTCTACTGCTGAATTTCAAATAACCTGTTCAAAAGATGCGACACTTCATTGAAAAAAAAGGGTCTGAAAAGTTTCAAAGAATATGGTTTCTGCTACATGACATGCTGTGCCACAGAAACAGGTCAGTAGTTCAGATATATTCCCTCTCCCTTGCCTATCTTGCACAGGGGTCTACAAAAGAAAAAAACTAATGGGACTGGAGAGCTGGTGGGCTACCAGTCTGGGTAAACAGACTCTATCTCTCATCCTTACAGACTGAGATTTTACACTGTTGATGGAAGCCAGCCATCCCCCAGATAAACAGGTTCCATAGCACATTCAATGGCATACAAGTGCTCAGAAAGGCATGACAGAACAGGGAGGAGGACTCAGAAGGCCAGAGGCCAGTATGGCAATGTATGGAGCTGTCTGAAGATGGTTATTGAACAAAATAATATCTCAGCTTAATATTGTGCCTCAAACTTAAAAGCAGCAGGGGAATGACAGTCAAACCCTCCTGGCTCAGGAGCATGAGATGTGCTGGACCCCTGACAGGGTTACTCAGAGCAGACCACTGGCCACTGGGCCTTGCTTGTCATGGTGTACATGTCTTTGCTCCTCCACTCTGTAAAAAACACATCTGGGAGCCAACAGCCTTCATAGCAACTCCTGCAATGTCCTTACATGGGAACAGGAAAACCCCTTAAATTACAAAGGAGCAAACTCTTCCTTTATGTAAGAGGAGAAATGTCTACTAACACAGTGTCTGTGTCCCCTGGTTTCACAATTTGGTGACAGTTTCACCATATGGGTACAGAACGTGTGCACCCCAACCTACAGTACAATGGGTGGGTTTTTACATCCCAACCCACAGTACAATTAAATTGTACAAATGGACGTTCATGTAGAGGATATGTGAAAACAGCCATAGTGATTATGTGAGGATACAGTGCTGATTTTTTGAAATTGCTGGTACAGCATTGATTGAGCCAAAAGAACATCATTGCTTTCAAGAATGTAACGGTATAAATCAAAGCAGAATCAAGCCACTAAAAGTCAGAAAAATCTGCCTCTGCAGTCTTGCTTGGTAAATACTTACTAGCTATAGGTACCTGAGAAATTACTTTAAAGGAGGTAACGGGACAGACAGAAAACAGCAACAGAAACTATGAAAAAATACTTTTCCTAATTTCAAACACAGTACAAAATCACAGCTGGCTTACAAAACAGTGACAGTGTGAGTCAGTCATTACCAACTCCAAGATAAAATTCTATTGCTTCAGTCAAAAACACCACGTGATGCCTTGGGCTACTAAATTGCTTGCAGTCCTATAACCTATTCCTGAGTTTTGGAACAGGAAACAAAGCAGTGACAGTTCAACATTCAGCCATTCCTGCAGGCATGCCAGCACACTCAGACTGGTGGCTAACACATACCGTCATTTATCTGCTATAGAGCTCCTTCCTCACGCAGGATTTGAAAGTAGTATACCTCTGTATAGGTTTGTAGCCCTGTGGAGCAGAAGATGGAGAAGTGCGCAGATGCAGACAACATGTGAAGGCAGCCAGGGGTAAGCATAAGACAACAGTATCATGAAAATACAAAAAAATGGCTTTAATTGACAAATAGCTAGGGGATACAGTACAGAATATGTTATGCAAAATGTTTATCATTTAGTCATTAAGTTCTAAGTCTTTCAGTTTAAAACCAGAATTTGTAAAAAAAAGGGAATCTTCTTCTATATTTTAAAATTTGAAAAAGAAAGGGAAATAACTATTTTAACTGAACAGTAAGCAAAAATAAAGCTTTTCATGTCTGAACATTTTAAATTCGTTTATGGCAATACTCTGACTGACCACTTGATGGCAGCTTAACATATGAGTTTGCTCCAAACTACTAAAACAAAAACAGTTTCAGGTTAAGCTACTAAATTGCAGAAAAAAAGAAATTTCATTTGCTAAAGTCTTTAAGACATTTACTTTTCCCAAAATGTATTTAGAAATTGTATTAAAATGAACATTTATTGTGTTCCTATAAGAGGTAGTACCTGACTCTTCTGAAGTTTCTAAGTTCAAGGCTAAGCCTTTAAATAGGACAAACCTGGTACATGCTGACTGACATTTCAAAACTGCATTTTCATTGGATTTGTGTAACTCTTTGCTCTTAAATAGATTGGTTCACTTTAGTCTGACTATATAACCATAAAATGGCATTTTCTAAAATACATGGTCCCAGTACCAAATCCTGTAATGGCCTCAAGATTCTGGGCAAACATTTTAGTGACACAACTTTAAAAAAGGTAGAATTGCTAAGTACAAGATGTCAATTGTAAAATCATACTTCATATAATAAGCCTAATTGAAACTGTTATTTTGGGATGTTTTTAGAGAGATATCAGACACTAAATTAATTGGCAGACATTAATTGTGGGATACTTAACATTAAAATCAGGCATTTATACTTCATCAATGCGTTTAGATTTCTCACAGCCAAGATTTCTATGTTGTTACAAAATGCTGAATAAGCCAAAGCTGTTATGACCTTTTATCTGTACAATGGAACTGACCGAATCTTCATATGGATTCAAAACACAGTTCTTGATAAAGAAAAGGCTAGTGATTTGTTAGTTTTGATTTAGTACAAGACGACATTTGAGCCCTCCACGTTGTAGGAGCAAGAGGGCAAAGTTTTACTTGTTTTGGACACATTACGTACTCTGCAACTTTTAACATACACACAACAGGAAGCAATTGATGACACCTTCCACCAATTTGTTCTGGGAAAAAGGTTCTTAGGCATTTTCTGCTTTTCATTCTAAACCAAAACTGCACTGGGTGGGGGTTGTTTATTAAGGCAAAATTTTTCTTTCTTTTTTTTTTTAATGAAGGCAACTTTTTGCAGAATTTTTAACTTACCCACTCCTGGAAAAAATTTGGTTTGTATGACACTTATGAAAACTTACTGGAAATTGTAATTCCTCAGTTTAGTACTGTAATTGTCTTGGAATACTACGGATTAGTGAAGAGAATGCATTTAACTGAATTACAGGACCAAATCACAATTATCTCCTATGTAATCCGGGAGATTTCTAGTATTTAACTTAAATTAGAATTAAAATTTATGAAAGACTGTGTTATTCTTCTGAATATTGGCTATTCTTTATAGTTCTTTTACAGTCCACTGGAATATTTTATAGTGGTCTAGGCAAAAGCAAGCTATATAGATAAGACTGAATAGTGCTGGATGATATAGATTCTTAAGAATTATATGTGACTTCTATCATGCATTTTGTGAAATAGAAACATGTAATAGATACAAGAATTAGTGCACAGACTGTTTGCTGGTTAAATTAACATACACTGCACATTCACAATTAGTAAACAATTAAAACATACAGCTGAACAGCTTGAAACGATTATGAAACAATCACCATTACCACACTATAATAAAAGGAATTGAGGACCAACAAGGAAATAAGTTTGTTACAAATGCAGTGGTTGTTATCCACATTTTATGTTTGATCATAATATTACAGTAATAACAAGTAAACTATTAGACTCAACACCACAGAAAGTTCTAAAATTACATTTAGGAAGCTAACTAAAATTAACTAAAATTACAGAAATAGCATATTGTAATGTGACTCTAGGAACCATAATACAGTTTAAGATTTATGTCTAAGCAATAAAGCAATAAGGTTGTTAGTTAGAACACCATTTTACATTTAGTTAAAAATGTTAGCACCTGTCATACAAAGAAAAAAAATGACTGCAAGTAATTTCCTGCTCTCTAGCTTATTATAATTGAATATATTAGATAAGAGTTTAATTATTAAAATCAACTCTGGACTAGAACACAGCATTGTTTAGCACCACTTCACTAATTCTTTATTTGAAAATTAAAGCTACCTTTTGCTGCAACTCTTTCCAACTGTCATTATGAGCACTTCGTATTTTACATAATGTTTTAGAAGAGCCTTTAGAGTTGTCCTTTAACTAAACTTCCTGAGCTTGAGAGAAACTAATTCTTTTTTCTGCAAGCAATACTGACACGATTGCTGCCCTTGTTAAAATTCTTAATGCTAATCTATTAATCACACAATACAAAAGAAATTATAGTAATACAGGGGATTTATCATCTCCAATTTGGTTTGCACTTTATAAAGGTACATCAAGTCCTCTAAGTATTGCTTTCTAACCAAAAAAAAATCAAGAATTTAAGCAGAAATTTATCTTACAGATTGTTTCAGTATTTCTATAAAACGTGTATCTTTAAACATGCACTGCTGGTTTGAAATCTACAGGTGCTACAGATGCTAAAGTAGTGATAAGTAGCAAAGTCAACTGAGATAACTATAAAAATTAGAATCCTTACCCTAAACCCTCGATTGAGTCTGTCTTTCATAATGCCGATAAATTCTTTGTAACTCAACTGGTCATCTCTGTCAACATCAAAAATCTTGAACACTGTGTTCACCAAATGTGATGAGAGTTTCACACCTGTTGCTACATACACAGCACGCTTGAATTCATCTGCATAAGGAGAACACCAGAAAAAAAAATTTTAAAAGGTGAATTTAACAGTACTTTGTGAACCGCATATTATGAAATAAAAGTAAACCTTTGACTTGATTTTTCACATTTAAATACTCAAAATATATGAAAAAGTGAAAATTAGGACTGAATTTCACAATTCTAAACCAAGTAGTTCTTAACTGATATAAAATGACACTGCTTAATTGGTGCCAATTATTTTACACAAGAGTCCATAGAGTATACTATGTGCAATAACAAAATTAGAAAAATCATATTATAATTAAATCTATGTCACATATATGGCATTTACTTATTTCACACAAAAAAGAACCCAAGAAAGCACAGAGAGAATGATACAATCCCTTGGTAAGGCCACATGAAGTAGGACCATCCTGGTGTTACTGGGTCAGACCCATGAAGAGGCTACTTGAGGAGTGCACACAAGTCTGACCACTTTGCATGTTGCTCACCTTGCACTCCTCAAGCATCTCAACCATTTTATTAAGGATTTAAGTAGGTACATACATGCCTAGTTCTTTCAGTACCCACTTACTGATTTGTTAAAAATCTGTCTGCTCTCTTCCAACCTTCTGACTGTTTTCTTCTACAGCCTTTGAAGAAGGTCAAGTTTCAGATGCTCACTGTGTAAAGAAATGCTTTTGTTTGCAAAAGCACTGGTCTTTCACTGGTGTCATCAAGTGCCTCAACTCCTGTATTGTAGGATTTGATGGACAACTATTCTGCCTTCATCTTGTCCACCACATATATGACTTTGCTCAATATCTCTTATGATATGACCAAGCCTTCTCCTCTCAAAGCTGGAGTCCTAGCATTTTTAGCCTTTAACTGGAAACATTAAAACTACAAACTAGGAAATGCAAAACATTTTTGCATTTTTTTCAACAGTTCTATATGGGTATCAATAGATTTTTATAAAAATTACTGATACTTACCTTGACCTATGGAACGACTTGCAAAATTATACATTTGCATTGCAATTGTAAAGTCTTCTAGATTGTTCAAGAATTGAAAAAATGATCTAAATTCTTCAAATGTGATACCCTAAAAAGCAGAATAATATGCACTGTAAGAATTATCAGTAGTAATAACAACTGAATAAACAAACCTTGTAATTATATATGTGTACTTCATTTAAGAACAGATACTACACCCATTAAAAAAAAAAAGGGATCTGTAGTAGTCAGTAGAGAACTGGAGCTTCTTGAGGAACACAATATGTCTTTCCTCTCTGCGACTGCAACAAGACAGCAATTCTCACCAGAGTAGTCAAAAATACTGTTCTATTGCTGAGGGCAATTTTTAAGAATTCCAGGATTATTACAATACGATAGTCAACATTGAGAATAAAAAGTCTAGGTTTGGATGAACATTGGAAGATGTTCACTACTGAAAACCTGCAAACCACTATTATATATATGTGAGTGTGTGTGCTCATATAAATACATTGAATGGATTCATAAATATACGTTATGATCATCCTTCAGCCTGTACTTTAGGGGAAATTTTTACATATCCAGATTTAGACACCCAAGTCTCTTCAGCTGATACTCCAAGTATCAAGTACTGCAGGGTTTGTCCAGCTTTTTAAAAAATCTATTGCATTTTGACCAAATTTTAGAATACCTTCTGTGAAAGTTTCACTTAAAGTGTTCTTGTTGAAAGACCTTACTTTAGCTTCATTCCTTGTGATATTTGTTCTGCTCTTCTCTCATCTTAGTTAGAGATACAAAGACCAGATAAGCTATCTCTAAATCCATTCTGAAAGAGACCTGAAAATTAGACTTTTAATAAGCCAGGACTATTGCTTCTATCAAATTCCCATTGGTCTCAGCCATTCTGAATGTGGAATGGCATTCTTTGTCAAACCTCTATCTCCCTGGACTCCTTTAACTATAATTCCTAGCTATTTTTCCATTTGCTTTTATTCTTTTATCTTATTTAAGTACTTGTGTCTGAAAATATACTTGAAGGCAGTAGTCTGTGAGCCTTTCTGTTCAAACTAAAACACTGATCTATGTCTCTCTTCAACTACATACATAGTCTTTATTGTATGGTGGAACACAGAAAACATACAAATTTACGTTTGTGCCAGAGGAGAAGATGGCAGAGGTTGGATGCAAACACATATGAAACAGCAAAGCCTGTGGAAAATGTGGAGAGCAGCATAATACTGTTATAATAGAAGAATTTAATAGGTCTCCACACACTTGAGATGTAAACTCCTGCTTAAGTGATCCTTCCTAACCACTAGCTAAGATTTATAAAGTCTTTGGAGAGCTTGGCCCATCTCCATCATGAATTGCTTTTCTCAAGAAGCAGATCCTTCACAATTGGGAGGAAATTGTCATATACACAAGTAGAACCACTCCTTATTTGAATTTTTATCTTAAAAACTTAGTATTATCAGTACTGTCTTTTTGTTTCATTGTATTTGACACTATTAGTTTATGTGACCAAGTTCTAGTTCTTGCACTGTGTTTAGCCTGAAAACTCTGCGGGACTGGAATAATTCAGCCACGAATTTGTGAAATTCCTAGGTCAGTGAAACTTCATTTCTCAGCCAGGAGCCCCAGGTACTAAGGCAAAATAGCAATTGTAGAAAAAATCCACCGAAGTCTTAAACTAACATTTTTAGAGTCACAAATCCTTAATGTGCCCCAATTTGTCTGTAAAAATTTGAATGCAAAAAGTAAATGTAAAAGGTCAGGCTACTGCAAAAAATCTTGTTTGTGTGTATGACTTTTGCTTTTCCTAATAAACTGTCTCTTTCTCATCCCTCAAGTTTTGTGGCTTTTACCCTTCCAATTCTCTCCCTGATCCTGCTGGTGGAGGAGTGAGCAAATGGCTGTGTGGGGCTTCGTCAACGGTTGGGGTTAAATCATGACAAAAAAAGGAAGTTAACTTACTTATTTCTATGGATAGATTATATTTTACTACAACAAAGAAAGCTCAGATTAATGTACCAATGCTGCTAAAAACGCATAGACTATCTTCAGGAGCTGGTATCTGTAGCAATTAATGATGCCAGCTTAAATGGATCACTGCTTGGCATCTAGTTAGTAAAAGGAGGAAAACATTCTGTGAACAGGCAGCATGCCAGCTGAACATTTTAACGTGATTACAGTATGACAAAAGATCACAATGTTGTTTTAGGGGCTTCGTACAGCACCATGAAAGATTAATATTGCTAACTGTGAGAGTACAGGCTTATTACTTCACAGACTCGAATAATTTTTCTTCTAAATGGAATCCTCTGGTTAGTATTAGTATTGCAGCATATCACAGTCATGAAATAAAGAGCATATTTTATAGTTTTCAAATTATAGTGTTATGATAAGAGTCAAAAAATGTGACATTTGAACAACACATGAAAAACACCTTCATGGCAGTAAGAGGCAAAGACCTATTCTTAAAAGCCTGTGGCATAAAAGAAAACTTGTAACTGAGTGACAAAGCTTTCTACATTGAAGTTTTCCTTAATTGATGGTCCCACCAGAGACCAAGAAGAGGAAACTACAGTGGAATACTTGCTATTAAATTGGAAGACTTAGAGATGAACTTCCAAGACTACTACCTTGTGTTCAAAAGAAAGCATCTGTATATTTACTGAACTTCACCTTTGACATTCAGAGTATTTCTCTATACCTACAACTGTCACTATTTTTCGGTTTCCCAAGTGATACGTACATCACTGTTTTTATACACGACCCCAAGTGAGTGGGGTTTTGTTTAAGATTTCCATCTGAAACCATGCATTTATATCAGTTCTGTTGCACTGTCTTGGCTCTGAATATTGAAAGCTGCAGAAAGACTTTTTATAGCAGTTCAGTCAAAGCACCTCAAAAGCTGGACCACGAACTTGGAAAGTGTGACTGGGCAGGAACTGATCCCAGTCTTACTACCTCATATCTGGTCAAAAGAACAGCCATGCTTCCCCAGCTATATTTAACTCTCAGTGGCCCTAACTGCTGTACAACCACAGGAAGAATCAGATAGTCCAGATATCTGAACAGAAAACTGTTGATTTGGGGTGTGCTTCTATCAGGTCAGTTGACTGATCTTACTGTAAAGACCGAAATTAAAATGTCATTTCTCAAATAAAAAAAACCCCAAACAAACTGTTCAAACTGATTTATTACTTTTCTTTGCAAGCTCTGCTGTCAATGCTATTAAAGGATATAGCTATTGAAAGAGGTAGATTTCTAGGACAGATTAATCTGATCTCCTTCTGTAAACACAAACAGAAGTATATCCAAAACATCCCTTGTTTGAAGGGCTACTGTTGGGAAGGATGAAAGTATGACAAGAAAGTCTCACGGATATGTATGCTTAGCAGAAAGATTTTCAAATGTAGATTCTGAAGAAGGAATAGAGATGGAAGCAAGGTTTGATATAGAATAAAGGAATTGCTGAGCCAGTCTTAATGGATAACCAAGGAGGCAAAGGGTATGTTAGTTAGAAGGGGTTTTTATGACTTAGAACAAAGGATAAACCCACCTCAAACAAGAAGATGTTTTTACCAAGCAGAAAAATAGCACAGGCAAACAAGTCAGCAAATGTTGTAAGTAGAAAAAAGATCTCAGAATTTTCCACTGCAAGGAAACTGAAAAACAACTTCTAGCTTAAACTGTAATGTACTAACTTTTAGTGGTTGGAGAATACTAACATGAATATGGTAATTATAGTAGTTGTGATAGGCTACAGATAAAAGTTAAGGTATAGATTGGTNACTTTTAACATTATCCTATACGTTATCACTGAGGCATAGTAGCTACTACATTTCTCTCAGATACACTTCTGACAACATATTGGCTGTTAAGGACTATTGACCTCATGACCTTTACTGTTTATATTATCATTTCTGTCTCTTCAGTCCCACACTGAAGAGACAGTATTGAAGTATTAAAAAACCCACACACACAACAACAATTACAAGCAATCCACTATTTAGACTATAAAAAACGAGATAAAATGTGATGTTATTTCTGAAGAGATGCTACTCCAGTGGCAGTCCAAGGAAGGAAGGAAGGAAGGAAGGAAGGAAGGAAAGAAAGAAAGAAAGAAAGAAAGAAAGAAAGAAAGGGTTTTTTAATAATGAATTGCTAGAAAACTGTTATTTTTAATGTCTTATGGTTTTTGCAATTTAACCTGTATTTTTATCTTCTATCTAAACTTCAACAGTATTACCAGCTAAATCTTATGGAACATAATTCTATGCTACTTACTCTTCTACTTTTTATTCAGCAAGTAATCTGAAAACCCAGGCACGCAGTTTATGATTGGAATAAAGTCCTGGTGCTAAGTAATTCCCTCCAACAAAGCTATTTTTTCATCTTAATGACACTGGGACTGCATGCTGTGGTCCACTGCTAAACAATTACCTTTTCTTCAGGAATACTGCAGCGCATGTTTTCCAGGTAACTTGAGGTATTTTCCACATTTGTATACCTCAAGAGAATATGGGCAAAGTCTTCCTCACTGATGGTGTTCATCCCGTTAGAGTAAGAAAGGAATTCTATCTCTAGAACCTCAGTTTGCAGGTTATCCATAAATCTAAAGCACCAATAAAACATGAAGAAATTGTCATACTTTATATTTCTATTGTTTGTGTCCATAAAAGACTTGTAGAATATGAGCCAAATAATGTTACACAAATTAATTCTCTTTTTGCAGCACAGATGGTAAATTTGGTAAATCCCTTAAATCTATATTGACATATTTTCTAGTCAATACAACAATCTTAACACAATGATGAAATGTGTTAGTAAGGATTAAAATTACTCGATACCTATATTTGTAATCTAATTCTAGTTTGTATTTGCCCAATTTTATTCTTCTGCGAGTCACAGTTCTTTATTAGTATATGCTGAACTCAAAATTCCATCATGGTACTAAATTAATTCCCAAAATTTACTCCCTGTGTAGTTACTTAAAGTTTCCAATTTAACCTTACTTTTGTCTTTTTAACAAGCCAAGTATGATGAGTGTTTGCAGTCTTCCAATCTAACCCTTCTACTTTCATACTTCACTATTCCTATGATATTTCTATAAACTCTTCCCAACTTAACAGGCCATTTAGTATATTCTGGACACCAAATATAAAAACAGCTACCTATAAAGAGGAAATGTAACTTCCCTGATCCTGTGTGTGTCCTAGTCCTACAGCCAAGGGTGAAATTAGCTCTCTGGTCACAGTAGTGCACTGGGAGCATGTTCATCTCATTGTAGCATTTTGAAAAGATGCCTTTTGAAAAACTACCTTCTTTGCTGCTTCCTACTTTGAACTTACGTCATGATTTCACTTAATGATACAGTTTTTATATTATGTAAAATACTGAATACTTTTCAGGATTTCTCATTTAAGGCAAAATATTTAGCCAACTTCTGACTGATTGGAATACACAGCTAAGTGATAATGATAAAGACAATAGGTATTGGGAGTATTTACTGAGGAAGCACTAACTAAACATTGTATCTCTTTCTACTATACAGAAGCATACAGTTTTATGGTTCTGTTTTTATAGCACTCTCCCTGTATTTTCAAATTCTATATTTACTGGTACAATAACTAAGCCAATAGCTTCCATTGTGTTTTAACTTTCACCCTAAGAAGCTTATTCTAAGGTGCCTGAATATCTTCAGAATAACTTTGCATTTGAATATGTCCCTAAGTGCAGAGATGCATACAAAGTTTTTTTAAAGCACTGACAAACAGGAAAAGATACAAATAATTCAAAACCAAGAGAGAAGTTACTACCTACCAATTAGGTAGGGGTAGGGTAACAGGGCTGGTTTCTTGTCAGTCCATCCCAAACTAACTAAACACACAAGTGCTAACAAAATTTGTAAATGCAGCAGCATTGGAAGAGGACTTTTTATTGTTGGGCCACTTCTTGTTGTTTTGCTCCTTGTGTATATAACACACACAAAGGGAACATAAACCATATAAACATACCTGCATGAGCTACGTGTATATTAATATAGTACACATTAATTAGAACTACTATACAAATATTTTTACAAGGAATTAATAAAGTTGAGACTCACCTGTAAAAATCTTCAAAGTTCAGTTCAGCTTTTCCTTTCTTGCCAAAAAAGTGTACAAGCAGTGTAGTATCTGACAGTGAACTTGAAATATCATCAGCACGCTTAAATATTAGAATAAAAAATTAGACCATGATTGGATGAGATACAGAAGTATAATTTGAGAATGCCTATCATCATAGTAGACCTTTCTATTACAATAGTTCGTATTTTATGTTCATAGTATTAAAGAAGATTTTACTATTAAAATCCATTACATTAATTTTGCCATGCAATTTTCACACAAAAATAGCATTAAGTGTTAATTGCATTTAGTAGAAAATAGTTAAATCAACAAAATGATATAATGGAAGCTGCAAGGAAGATGGAAAAGGCATAAAAACTAAAACCAGAAACCCATGAGGAAAAAAAAATTTCTTGTCAGTTAAGGTAAACCATAAACATAATTCCCTTTGTAGAAAATCACATTTTCCTTCTACTATGAAACTGCAAAGATATTAAAGTACATTAGTATATATACTCTTATTTTATATTTCAAAAGTAAGTATGGGATTGTGTTCCAAAATCATACTTTACATGACTCTTTTCTGTAAGTGGCAGATAACTACAGTTTAAATGTTATTGCCCAAACACATTTAAAACACCAGAATTGTGAAAGATTTTGAAATAATGTAGCAATATTTTGGATTATTTCTCTTAAGAAAGTTCCTCATCTACTGGGTTGTGGTCTCTGCACAGGACTGGAATCTGAATATATATTAAAATATTTTCCTTAATAAATAACAAAAGACTTTGAAGGCCAGAATTAGAAAAGAAAGCCAACTAATTTTGACCACTTGTAATAGCAAAAGTTGTAAACAGGAATCCAAACAGAAGTAACTATCATTTGTGTATAGTGATTGTATAATACTCCACTTTTTTTACTACATATTCATTGCCCTTAACTATTGTATATATGCATTGATTTTACTTCTTTTAAAAAGAAGCTCTTAATACACGGAAGAGCTAGAAAAATAATTCAGTAATATAAGGCTCTTGAATAAGCCACAGTAGTCCAACATGACACTGTCCTCCTGGCATTAACATGTTTCTGCCAACATTTGAAATTTAAGAAGTGATGTATTTAGTCTCCTTACTGCAACTGCTTAGGCATTACCTCCTGTCCAAGCTCTCATTTTTCTTACAAAGACAAGACCTTATGAAAAGCAAAGAGTAGGAGAGCAGTCTCTGCTCTTCCTAGGCAAGCTACCATCCATTAGGAAGTTTGTCTGCTGACTTTAGTGCTACAGTACAAAACAAGGTACAGAACAGAAACTTAGCAAATGTTTGGGAGATGTAAGAGTTCTAATTTATCACCATAATGATAGATTATAAACCTGTGGGATCTACCATAAGTATAGAAAACTGTTTATCCAGCTCTATAAAGATCTACATGTATAAACCTGCAAACCACACTCAGTCCTATAAGTCTGACTCAGTTTCTTCACTGAAGAGACTATAAATTTGTAACAGATAGAGCAACTCCAAGTGAAAAAACCAGGAAAAAATTTTGAACAATATACATTAGTTCAACATCATGATAAACCATCATGTGCTTTGAAAAAACATTTCATATCTACATTCTCTAAAATATACTACATTATTTTCAAATTTACATACTGATTTGTAAAAAATGTAAAATACAATATTTATTAAGAGTACTTATGTATTAACAACAAGGGAAAACACAAGGCAGAACAACACAAATCCCTTTCTTCCAACATCCAATTTAAAGAAATTAGAGAGACTTTTATGTTCTTTAGTATAATCAGTTTAGGATTCTCAAGATTGTATTTCATGTACTCTAGCTTCCTCTTTATTCTCATATTCTTCTCCAGGGAGAAATAAGATGACATAGTGTATATAGAGGTAAAGATATTTCATGCCCTTCAATTAAGACAGCTCTGCTCTTCAAGTGAGCAAACTAATTCAGAAAAGTAATCACTATTTGTCTCTTAATATTGTTATCCTCCACTACAGGACACAATATACTGAAATGCAGATACCCTGATTTCTTATGTCTTTTAAGCAATTAAATCCCTAAGCACATTCAAACACTTTCCCTCAAGTACACTGAAAAGATATCAAATGTTAAATTACAGCCTTTCATCTTGCAAAAACATTTCAAAACCTTAGACTTAGGTTGCACTCACCCATATCTAAAGAACCGTTTTTAAAAAAACCATACAATCTGTAAGTCTTTTCACAATTCCCACTTGGTTGGCCTCACTAAATGAAAAAACCCCAAACAAAAACCTCACTGCAGAAACTCAACCCAATATGCTTCTCTGAAGAACTGCAGGCAACTGAAAACTATTCCTGTGCTGCTTCTGCACTGATAGCATTAAATAAATTCTCTCTCTAATGCGATAAAACCAGAAGCCTTAATAATTTAAAGCCATTATTTATTTTTCATGATAAAATTATTTATTTTAGTTCAGTGAAAATTAAATTACCTCACCTGTTTCCATGCATACAAATAGGAGCCTCAGATTTGATCAAATATATTCTGCAGTCATCTAAATTAGAATAAAATCCTGCTCATTTCTCATTACCTTTACACTAGCTGCAATACCAATGCAGGTAAAGAAACAAACTGAAGATAAGTGTTTCAATCAGCATACTGATTTGCTGCATAATGGCATTATCTTTTCCTTTCTGTTTTCTAACCTGAAGTGCATAAAGTCTATTTATTTTGTATTCTGCAAAATTAATTTCAAGTTCTTGATTAATGAGGGTTGACTAAAAGTAGGTAATGCTTATAAGCACTGATTCCACTTTTACCAACATAGTCTAATAATTAAGTTTGTATATCATGATTTGATTTAATAAGAGCTTTCTTACTGCAAACTCTTGATTTTTCCAACAGTGATAACTAACCTACTGATTTCCAGTTTCACTTAGTAATTTAAGAATAAACCCAAAAACTGAATTTAGTGACAACTGCCATATTCCAACAGGACGGTGGAATTGCTAAGTTAGTAAAAACAGAAAAAGTATTATACACTGTCCCAGAAAAAAACCCTAGTAAATAACTTTACTCTCTGAAGAGACCTTTTGATTCCCATAGCAACAAACCTTATTTACTCTCCTTTTCACCTTACACATAGCCTTCTCAAAAGCCTATGAAACAACAAGACCCCAGTGTCACCTTGCTTTATGCCACTTTCTCACTACAAATAGCTATAATAATATGCAGTTGCAAAAGTACTTGGGAGAGATAAAAATACGGATGAGAGCCTGCTGGCCCAAACCATGCAAGATAAAGATAATTACAGTGAGAAGTGGGAAATTGTCAGTGGAGAAAAAGCAGAACATTATTTTTCTTCATAAAATAATTTACAAGTGAGCAGACAGGCTTTTTATGCATTTTACAGAGAATTTAAATTGCTGCTGAGTATAGCTGCTACTAAACTTCAATTACATTGCAGTTACAGGTATTAGTCTGAGGCACTGGATATTAAAAAACCTCTCTCTCTTCAAATTAAATACGTGTTGAGATTACCAAACTTAAGTCCTTCTATACTTGGGACTGAATTCATACCAGCTAACTGTACATTAAGAGGACATTTCATTCAGAAAACTCAATGCCCCAAGCTTGAATAATCAGTGAAATGAGAAGCCTTCTCTCCCTTCTATGTCTCCTTATCTGACTAGACAAGAGCACTGATATTGTGGATTTTAAATTTTGGTGGAATAAATTAGGATAAATAACTGGACTAAAAATTCAGAAGTTCATCAATGTAGAAGCAAGGGCAGATAGGCTGGGTATACTGCTTTATTGCAAGATTACTATGTATATGTTATTACTATGGATATTGCTACAAATATTGTTATAAAACTCAATTATGTAACACTATATTTTGTTTTGTCCAAGGGAAAATTAACAGAAGCTGAGAGAAATACAGAAAAGGCTTATTTGACACCTAGGAAATGTAGGTTCTACCTTAAAAGAAAAATTGAATACCTTATTTTGTTTGACTCATAATTAAAATTCAAGTAAATTGAAACAGAGGGCTATGACTGCATTTATTAACACAACCGTGAGTAAGAAGATTAACAAGAAAGAAGAAAAACCTCTATGAAAATTAATGAACAACAGACCGGTATAAAAGGACCAAAAGTAAATTTAGTCTGGAAATTAGAAATAAGTCCATCAAAGTCCTCAAGTTATGCAATAGCTTCTGCAGAGGAACAGCAGGGACAAAACACTAATTACTTTTAATATGAAGCACACATTGCTTACAAACCAAGGAAAAAGACTGTTTTACTTTGCAGGTCAGTTTTGGTTCCTTGTTCTTTTCTCATTGTGATCCTGCTTAGGAAACATGGTCAGTGGGGAGTTGCTGTATTGTCCTTTAATGCCACTACCAGCAGAGTGATCACTCTCACTGTATGGGGCACAGAAAAGCCTAAATGATCTAGTTTTCTGACCCCCTGAAATGATAAATAAAAAGAAATATCTTAATTATCTAGAAGCAGATCATGAAACTTTAATTATTAGAATTTAAAGCATTACAGAAATTGATTTGACAGCTCAGTGCTATTTCTAGACCTCCATAATGATCCTGTAATATTAAAAAAGATTGATCAATGTTTTGGTTACCTTAAAACATCCCTGGTTTTCTCCAATGATTAAAACAATCCTTGCATTATACTTTTTGTGAAGATAGGCTCTGATATTCTACATAAAAAGCACATTAAGGACATAAAGATGAAAAGCTTAGAGGGCTACCACTCTCATTAAAGTTTCATATCACTGGACCAGGCCTAAATGAAAAAGCTTCCTTTAATTACTTCTCTAACTGTGAAATGTCATCACTATTACTGTTAGAAACTGGTTCTTATAGTGAGGACTGAAGAGGACTTCATCTTCCAACTCTTTCAAAAGGTGACTTTGCTTTTTCTTGGAAATGACAACCTTCAATTATCACATTGCATAGAACCAAATACGTTTGATCTGAGAACTTTCAGGTTTAAAACAAAGAAGTAATTAAAAGGAAAAGAAGAAACAAGATGCATAATATAGGAGAACAATCAGAACAGAATAAATAAAAGAGCAGTGTGTTGATGGACCAGAGAGGTTGTTTTATACCTCCGCAAGGTCTGAAAAGAGTACTTGGCTTGTGCTACGTCTCAAAGTATCCCAATAGCTTCTGGGGACAAGGTCCTCTCCTTCTGTTTTAAGAACCTGCAGTTTCAAGAAGCACAGTTGTTTGAAAAACAAAAAAAAATAGAACAACCATTTATAAACTTTAAAATCTTTTCTAACTGATCTTCAAAAGCAGGGATTGGTTCTCTTGCTTCTAAACAGTGAAATTTTAACCAGTTACATGACACTTTGTAAATGAAAGGAGCACTGGTCTATTACAGCTATTTGCTTAATGCTTTTGGCTGCACCAAAAGTATCACCAGACTTTACCTTTGCAAACAAAATTAATTCGAGAAAGCATAAAGTGAAAATATTTACTAAAACTACATGCCAAAATGGCTAGTTTAAACTCAGCATTTGGTCAGTTTTTTCGATCAATTATGTTTTGCCAAAATTATGAAATTAATTTTTTCATGGGTCAAAATATAAATATCAGCATACAACTAGTTATATAAAATGATTTTCATCTAATATTTATGATGCTATCATTGCACCAACAAAGAAAGGCAAAAAACAAGCCCAGTAAGTTCAACTTCAACTGTAACATACTTACCAGGAAAACACTATGCACATCTGATGATCAAACTAAGTTGTCAAGTGAATGAACACTTCATTCTTTCACGTGTACAATTCTGTAATTATCTATTTTACGTATTCACTGAATTTGTTCTCTTACTGGAGTTACTTTAGTCAATTGAATTAGTACTTCTGGGCATGCACAATTTATTTTCTTTACATGCATCTCATCATAGTTATCATGTTCTGTTGGCATTTGGCCAGTGAAAGCACTCATGCAGTACATGCCAAAGCAATCTTAGACACAAATGCAGTATGCACCAGAACATGATTTGAATGAATTAACCTATGCAATCGAAAATACTAAAATATTTAACCCATTGAAAACATCACATGCTTTCTATGGCCTATGGACCTCAATGTATTTAAAAAAAATTAGAACTGATTTGCAAGATGAAGTCAGAAGAAGGGTCTCATGCATGAGACAGCCTGTTGGACTATCCCAGACATTTTAGGGTTGCATCTCCTTGGAACCTGGGTATCTTCAACTCAGGACATCAAAGGAAACAAGAGGCTGCTACAAGTCTATTTTCAGTAGGAGAAACAGAACCCCAAAATATCCATTTTCAGGGATGAGGGATTTATTGAATTCCTATACACCTGAGTCCTCTTTGCATGGAGATCTCCATTCAGATAGTAGGAGGGCAAAAAATATGGCACACACCTGGGTCTTATCTTGATAAAATGCTTGGACATGGCTGGAATCCAGGAGATTTTTTTACTAAAGCTGAAAATTACATGAGCAGAATGTCTAAGTAGTTTGGTTTCAGTTTGAAGTAGGAGGCAACATAGGAATATGGCAATCACTGTCCAGCAAGTTTCACAGCAGTAAAGGCTGATATGAAATCTATTGAATCACAAGGCCTTGCATGTTCTACTGCATTTTTCCCACATCACTGCAGTATGCACATCATGTCAGCTACACATTTTAATTCAACAGACTTCCTTCCTGCATATTGCTCAAATTGTTGGTGCCAACTTCACAAGAAATAAATCTGTGCATTTCTGTGAATAATTATATAAAGAAACACATTTTAAAATTGGTACTTCACTAATCATATAATTCTCCTGGATTCCATTCCCTCACTTTGAGTATCCCAATAATGCCACAACAAGATGAATTCTTCTATTTAAACATCAAATTAGTCTGTTTTTTAAAAACTGTTTTACTTCTGCCATGATCCAGAAATTAATCAGGTCACGATGAAGACATTAAAAACCTCAGCAGATCTCTTGTTTCTTCTCTTTCCCACCCCTCAAAAATTATTGAAAAGAGGTTTACTGTCACCTAAGTAATACATGGACTATTTTCTGTAAGATCCTTTACCTAGTCCAGCACTGAAAGTTCTTATGCATTTGTTCTGTAAGTGAAGCATGAAAATAGGAAAGCTCTCTTCAGGATTCTTTTTTTGGGGGAACAAAGAGGTGAAGGATTCAATTATTCACATTATACGCAAGGAAAGAAAGAGATGGATCAAATGACTCATGCAGGATGACTTAATTTACACACATTAATTAAAAATGTGTCTATAATTTATTGAAATGTATTTTGTACTTTCCCTTAAAAAATATTGTTTCCTTCATTTTACATAAATAGATCAACCTTTCCTCCTGATAGGCTTGCATGTTCAGAACGCATGCAACAATCTTTTATATAAGTCAAGATTCCTCACATTTTTTACTGATTAGCAGAAATAATTCACTTGATGAAAAAGATAAATACAGTAAATTTTCTTATGGCATATTATTTCATCTCACTGGTGAAGACTGCATCAATTGAAAATAATTAGAGTACATACACTGTTAGTAGGAGTATGATATCCATAAAGTTGAAGACGCTGACATACAGCAAAAATGGGCCAAGTCAAGTATCACATGTCAGAATGAAGACAAAAGAAGGGGAAAAAAAGATAACAGAATAGGTTAAGACAAGCAAACCTTTACTTTATATATTATTAGTTTTTTCTTTTTTTCTTTTTTTTCAAAATGACAGTGAAGGGAAAAAAGGTTTATTTTCAATCTTACTCTTCAAATTTTCAAAAGAGAAGTAGATTTTTAGAAACTACCCTCAGGACTTATGTGCCATTTTGCAATTTTTAAGTTTTCCAAAAGCTCTTCCTTTAGGTGTAAGCTTCCCTTGTTCAAAATAAACTGTCTATGAGAGATTCAACAACTGACCTACAGTTTTGAAAAGCTGAGCAGGATTGGTCTCGGAGTGGGAAGAAAAAGATCCTTATTTTTTTCCTCAGGGAAGGTTTAAGAAGTATTAATCCTTGAAAATCATATTTCCTGTGGCTTCAGGGACAAAGAAGTGAGACAAAGCATGACGTTGGCAAAAGTATAATGGACACTATAAGAATCTCTGCTTATATGTCAAAATGTTTCTTCTAATAAAGAATTTTTTCCATAAATATGTAAATTGCAAATAAACATTGTTTTTACTGCTCTCTGCTTGATAGAGATTTATTCATGATACTTACTTTTCCAACAGTAAACTAAGTATCTGCTACTGCTGCCATCCCTCAGACAAACCACCACAGACTCATTTGTTTCTGACTTACCTTTCTTATGCTCACATGAAATGCGAATTTGACATTATGTGAGTACCCAATATTGCACAAAAATATATTCAGAGTCATATATTTTGCATTGGTCATAAGCATTACTTAGTAAGAAATTAAATTAGAACATAAAATCTAAGTTCAGTTGCAATATTTCATAATCTATTTAAAAACTGCTATGTTGGTAACAAGCATTGGGATCAGTAGGTCTACATGAACAGCTTCAGTCTGTTCTGAATGCAAGTGTACAGCTTGGTCTTCTCACAGAGATCTCTCACTGTTATAGACAGTAACACTGGGTCACTACTATTCACTTTTCCCTAGGTTTCTAAACTCCAGATGGAATCAATGCAACAGTCATAACATGTGCTACAGTATTTAAACACTGTTTTTTCCTTTATATGAACCACTTACTCCTTTTTTACTCAGTAACTGTAGTTCAGGCTAAATATTGCTTTTTTCTACATATTAAGTTATGCATATTCTTTTAATAAAATGAATTAAGTGTTTAAAACAGGTGATCAATGAAATATATACACACATAATGTTTTCCTGTGTCAAAAAAAGCAAACTACCAGATGCAACTTTTCTGATTTTACTTACCAGCATTGCACGTTTTTCTTCATCTCCTCTTTTTTCTCTTTTCTCATTTTTTTTCCTGAAGATCTCTTGGAGCTAAAACCCAAACCATTTTGTTCATAGTTAGTGTTTCAGCCTGTTTTCACACGCATAACAACATCCTTCATCATAAGGAACATTACAAACAGCATTAAAATGCAGTTCTTTACTCAAATATCAGAGTTTCAATGATGCTTTATTGTTCATACTCATGCCTTACTGTTCCTTCTGTGAGTTAAACCATCACACAGAAAGGGAAAAGGAAATTTTTTTTTCCACAAAGTAAGGGCAACAATTCTACTCGGGAGCACAATACTAAGAACATCCTATTTAGACAATCTGGCCCATATAAAATGGGGAAGTTCCACACTTTTTCACCACCTCAAGGCACATCCTTTCTTGTCAGGTTCTAATTAGTATCTGTGTGGTTATGTAGTCAGCTGGATCAATCTTTTTTCATATTAGTTTCCAAACTGATCAGTTCTTACTCCTGCTGGCACTAGGGAGGGGTAGAAACACCTGGTGGGGGTGAGACATTCCCCTTCAGCAGCAACAAACTACTACTCAAGAGTAATTTATCAAGTACCCTTTCTTTTCAAGTCTGTTCAAAGAATACCTTCAGGTCTTGTAAAATACCCCTTTCACAACTCTCCTAACATGAAGAGCTTTAAACATGACTTCTGAGAAAACCTCAAATACAAGATTTCAAACATACAGATTCTTAAGCATATTTATTTTTGTAAAGTCTTCTGAGTAAGAACTGGATTATCTTTCTTTGCAAGTATCTGTTTTATTTAGATATTTTTATTTATAGTAATATTAATTAATGTTCCCAAACCATTAGGAAAAGGTGTCACTGTTTAGCAAGAGAGAGCAGTATTAACTATGATACCATCTAGATCTCTACCAGAACTTCAGCTTTTAAAAAACTGCATGTGAAAATACTGTACTGTCACAAGTAGCATTTGCTATCCTCTAAGTAGACTGGAAAAAGAATAAGCCCTGATCTGAGAAACTTGTCCTATCTAGAATATGGTATTTTCAGAACCAACACCTTGGCATACTGACACAATTGTGGCAGTCCTTTCAAAGGCTCAGTTTTACCTACCAGAAGTCTGGTAAAACCTGATACTGTAATGGCATGTACACAGAGCTCCAAAAGGATCTGAATGTAAAACATAAAGTGTGTGTGATAAATTCTGCAAGGAAATTTTCCAAACTAAATTTCAGGATATCTTTATTTCAGAGAAGGCAGATGTCTAAGACAAAGGGATCTGTAAGCTTTACTGCAGGGGTATGACAACATTGAAATGAAAGAATTCAATGTTTAGTGAGTAAGTAGCAAGAACATTTAGAAAAAAACATTTTATGAATTTCCAAAATTGACTACTGAGTTCTGGAACTTCCTATAAGGCAAATACAGACTAAGACATTTTCTGTATCACAAAACCTATTTTTGAGTATGTGGTAAATTTACAGACCCTGGTAAATTTTTTCAAATTTTTTTTGCAAACCTACAACCACAAGTTACTGTAACTTATGCCAACGAGGAAAGAGTCGCGATAGGATAGAGTACTACAGAGTCTGCAACACGAACAATGCAAAGAAAAAAGTAAAATGAACAGAGAGCAATAGAAAGAAAATCCCTTGTGAAAAGTCAAGTGACAAGCCATCAAGCAGGAGAGAAGAGTGGCAGTAATTGACAAACTAAAAAAGATCAGTAAAAAGCAAGGAATCCTTGGATGTATTTCCCCTGCCACAGAGGCAAAAGGAGTAGGATTCTGTTGCATGCATTATTAAAGCACTTGCTAAACTTCTGGAAATGGATCTTTTGTTCAGAAAGAGTGCTATAGGATACCAGTGAGTAAAAAAGTGAACACAAAACGGGTCTAGGAGTACTTTCATAGGAACATTGTTTGAAACAGGATAATGAGATTGACTGCTGAAGGCTGCAAAAACAAGATCTCCAGTAACAAGGCAACACAATCCTTCTGTTCCCTGACCTCACCCTATGACATAAGCAAAGAGGAAAGCACAAACACCATGGAATTCGTTTACAAAAACAAAACAGTTGTTATCAGAAAAAATAAGTATTTTTCTACTCTTCACATACTGTTTTCCTCAAGAATCACATAACACGTGATCCCTAAACACAGCTCTTCAAAGTCTCTTTATTTGCAAAACTGAATTGCATTTGCTACCAATTTTGCGATAGCTGCCTGTAATTATTGGATAAATATTTTGCAAATGTTGGGGTAGTTCAAATGACAACTTTTGAACAGCCTCCGTCTTCCAGGCACACAGGATATGATACATACTTAAGCAAGGTGAGTAAAGATGCCAAATGTATGTTCTGGGGCCAGTTCTATCACAGCTGCAGTATCACTGAATCAACTTCTATTTTCATATTTACTTTTATTACACAAGAATCCATCTATCTATCTATCTATCTATCTATCTATCTATCTATCCATTTATCTATCTATTTTAGTCTTTTTCACTTCAGATCTAACATTCTGACTTAAAGGTTCTGATCTAATTTTTGAAGGATCACTGACACCTAGTGAAGCAGAGTTGCACTCAAGTTTAACCTATACAAATTTGTTAAATACAATCATAGGTACAGGACATTTATCTAACGTTAGGAAGTTCTACTTTCTTTCTTTTATCCACCAAGTCTGCTAACAGAAAATGAGTAAGGAGAAACTTAAGCCTGAGATCATAACAGAGAGCAAATACATACCAGGATATAAAGAGGACTATGGAAAGATGCAATATCCATAGTCAAATATTGTCCTTGCTTCTTATTTTACATGCTTATTTTATTTCATTTTTAGCATCAGTTTCTGAAAGACAAAGCCTCTTGCTTCAATTTCCTCCCATTTTGCTGTTGTAATGGAAGCCCTTTTTTCTTTTAAGAAAAACTTGTCAGTCTATTCCACCACATTCTGTTTAATTGAACCTTTAAAGATGCTTCATTTTTTTTCTCCTTCTTCCTCTATTTTTCCTTTTGTTAATTAATCCAAGGTTTGCAGATTTGTTCCTCCAACTAGAGGAGATGCTTATTAAGAATTAGCACATACAAGGATCTGTACATTTAATAACAGAATACAAAAAATTACCAGCATGCCACAATTTGCAAGTGGTGTCACCTTCCAAAATAAATTTGAAATTTAAGCAGACACCTGTTGTGCTTAAGCCATGTCACCAGAACGAGCCCTCATATCTCACTTCCCTGAAAAGGTGAATTGAGGAAAATTCAGTATGTTGAGGAGGGTTTCTCCCATATTTCTATTTTCTTAAGGTTAGCATAGTTTATTTGAATCAATTAAGAAACCACACACAGGAGATCAGGGTGTCTTTATTTGAAATAAATTGGGCTCTGACACTTAAATATATTCCATGTGTCTGTTTCATTCTTTGGATTTCATTCCATGTTTTTCAGTAAGGCACTGGGCTTTTTCTCATGTGCGCTTACTGTATTTATTTATAAGCTCAACTACACAAAAATGTATGAAGATAAATTTTATGTCCTTTACACAAATATATCTTTTCCCAACATCTGATTCAATTCTTATAAATCTTTTATTGTATTAATCATCTGTACTTGTTCAGTAGAAAATTAAGGCCTTGTGTAGTCTTCAGAAAGCTTGCCTACACCACTAACCACAAAATTTTAACTGTTAATTTCTAAAGAAATGTCAAAAGCTATGTTCACCATAACCGAGTGCTTCAGTGTAATCCCAGCCACCTTCTGTCTATGGACATTAACAATTTAGAGATCTCTGGTTTATGGTGCACTTTCTTTAACATAAAACCACATAGTCATTGTAAACTCAGAAGTCCTAAATTTGAGTGGCCGATTTCCTACCTTTCCTTTTTTTTTTTTCAAATGATCATCACTGATATTCATTTAGAATGGCATTAATGATTCCTTCCATTCCTTTTGAAATCAGAAAATAAATTAAATTAAAATAAATCTAAAATAGCCCTCTTGTTACTGCAAAGATCATTCTCCTGAACTTGGTAAATTCTACTACCTGAAAACTTCTGAAGTATTCAAATTTTAAGATGCAATTATCAGATTTATCATGATAAAAATGAATATACAGTGGATGATGCGGAGGCCAGTGAGCCCACTAAGCCAGGGTCCATTGTGGTCCCTTGGAGGGACAGACCCTAAGTTGAAGACCAGCCCCTTAGTTAGGGTGACAGAAAAGGCTTCTCCCAGGATACCATGTGACGCTGTGCAAATGTACCCCAGTTCTGCCT
>VZTR01010985.1:83630-97474 GCA_013400775.1 Chaetops frenatus
ATAATTAAAACAATACACACGCTACCCACTATGGTCTTTCATAAATTCATTATTAGAAACTGACTGAAATTTTAATTTTACATCTTGATAAAGGTCTGCACCAAGACTGTTGAAAAATCCCACTCAAACTATGGTGGAGTTATATCAAACAACATCGTAACATGAGCCAACAGATTTTCATGAGCTTTTCAGTTTAATTTCTTAAAGTCCCCTAAAACAATCTCATGTGCCATATAAATAGATGTATATTTATGTCAACCATAAAAAAAAAACTTAGAGAATAAATATATCTAGTTTTCCAATCGGATAATTTCAGATAAGTCTCATTATGTTGTATACATATCTTCTTTCTAGACAAGTCAGTGAAGATTTATGTGTATATATACATTTCTTCCAGTTCAGTATTAAGCTAAATTTACTACAGTTAGCACTAAGGGGAAAAAAACATATTTAATCTTCTCTTCATTTTCTTTCTAACTATATAAACACATGTTCAGATTATAAAAATATATCAAGAATGATTCTTAAAAATAATGTATGTTCCCAAATGAAAGCCTGTACCATAAAGGCAGAAGCAAGTTAATTACAGCATTTATTTTATATTTTTTGTAATAAATGCCTGGAGCAAAAAGTTACATTTTATAAAAGAATATATACCCTTACCATATTAGTTAGTGTTTAATCAAAAAAGGAAGTGAACTCCCTCTTGACTTTTGTAGGGTTTACATGATTTCCAAAGTAAATCAATCACAATAGACGCATTCACTCCATCACAAATCTCATTCAGGCCTAGTATTATTAGCTTTTCTATAAAGCAGACATAAAGAGCTTCTATTATTATACTTCAAAGGGCATTTTTACTTTTTGACAAAACTCAAGACCTTTCTAGTCTTCATGCATGAAAAACCCAGGCATACGTTCTTTTTCTATTATGTAAATATAGATGGTCTAGTATGTCACCCTGAATGGATACAATTACATACAACTTGCAAGTTATTTATAAAATCACACCAAAAATAAAAAATAAAGTGTTTAGAATGTATCATTAGAAAAATGATACATTCCTTAAATGTACTACTTTCAACACAGCCAGACAGAAAATTTACTTGCCAAAAAGACAAAATGGTACTTTGGCAATGCTGCAGGAAAAAGGTTAAAATTACCATAGTCAGAACTGAGAAGCTGGAAGTGGTAGTCTGTGGGTCATCTATTTCAGCTATTACTTCCTATTTATCAGCCTTCTGTCCCAATGTCCCAGAATGCCACTAGAATGAAGTGATCCACTTCTACTTAGTTATAATCTCTTAAAATAATTATGTCGGCCATGTAATCTCTGATACCATGAAACCTAAAAGACATTCAGGTTAGTTTTGCTCTCAGTCTCAGAGGTGAACTGGATGAACAGAAAGGATTTTGATAGAAACAAGATTTGATACACTGAACTCAGAAAGGTGCCTGACTGTTCAAGTCCAGATCTCTTCTCCTTTGCCATGAGATAAACAGAATGTCCTTATGAGCTTAATGCTTTCTGGTTTGGTTTTATTTTTAAAATCTGAATACTTGCTTATTGACAGGAAGAAGCAGAAATTTCATTAGCATGGAAAAATTTTAATAGCAAACCATACATAAAGTGTGGTCTAGACAAATTGTCATAAAACAGAGTTAAACCAAAATGTTTTAATGATGTCCAGTATATATAGCACAAATGCTTCATGACCATACACAGTGAAACCCAACTCCACAGTAACAAAAAAGGGAAGACTTGAAGGTCTGGGCAGAGGAAATAGATAAAAAGTTCTGCTCTGTATTTATAATAACTTGTGTGATAAACGATCTGCTTCCTCTCTTTTAACTGTAAAGCAAAAAAAAAAAAAAAAAAAAAAGAAAAAAAAAAAAAAAACAAAAGAAACNCAAAGTTTTGCAAATTTTCACCATTTAAGCGCTATCTGTCTTCACTGCTACAATGAGATTATATCTTTATTCAAAAGTTACAGAAGTTTGATCACGGATGTGCCATGGAAGAATTCTTTCCTCTTGTTTCATTACTGTTAAGAGAACAAAGGGGGAAAAATCCAGCATCTGCACAGAACTTTAAGCTTTCTCTGACTGTTTTAGCACTGCTTTTGACTGTTCTCTATACTAGCTTTGTGGTATAGACTGAAGAAAGGAAAACTTAAGGTGAGTGATTATACATGTCACACCTGAGCAAAGATATTCCCGTTCCCCAGAAGTTGTGTGCTGCTACCAATGCACTGCAAGCCTGAGGGCCAGGAAATCAAACTAGAGCAGAAGGGGATCACCTTACTATTTAGTCATTCTTTGATGCTTAAAGCAAAGATTTTACAATAAATGGACTAAAGTTGATAGTTAAATTTTCATTAATTAACACATAGTACTAACACTGGAAATGGATAAATGAGGAAAGTTGATCCCCTGGGGGATTGAAATTCTTACACAAAGCGTGTTATTTAGAAAGGCATGATATAGTTATATGTTCTATGCTATCTTAAGTCTTTAAGAGAATGCTTATGTTGCCTGCTTATAGAAAAACTATACAGAAGAAGAAGCAAGAGTTTTACAGCAATAAAGGCCTGCTCAGAAAGAACTGTGTCAATGCAAATGGCATAAATTAACTTGTCATCTTTTATTACCGTTGAGCTGTTTGTGACCTTTAAGAGAAGGATGTTTAACTAGCATACAGATGTTTACAATCTAGTGACAATCAGGATACTGTTTGTATGCATTTGGACACAAGCAAGAATAAAATTCTGGAAGATGCAGTACCTTTTTACTACAATCAGAAACAGAAGTAGGAATCAAAAGCAAATGGGAAAATAACATGCACCATGGACATTTTCCCTAGCACTTTTAGCATTATAAAACTCGTGCTTACGTTTGGGTTCATCACTTGTAACAGCCTGGATGAAGTCATATGGAGTCATGTATAGCTGTCCTTCAAATTCCAGACTGGCAAACCTACGAAACCGTTGCTCCCGCGGAGTTGCATAAAGGTGTAAATCTTCGAGGTCTGATCTGTTTTCTGTAACCTTCCAAGACAGAAGAACACAGTTTTAATCTACGAAAAAGTTTCTGATTTACAATTGCCACGTTCACCATAAAGGAACTGTAACTATAAAAGTGATAATTCACAAAGTCAAACACATCCAAGTATTTTGTATGGTAAGAGCTGAAATGACAATCAGGATTTCACTGCTATCATTTTCAGTCTTCAATAACTTTAGCAACAAATCTTTGTGCATTGAAATTGATGGTACTACCCAACCTCAGAAGAATAAATTTAAAAAAAGAGAACTTCAGCTCCTGAATCATAGAAGAAGGGGCAACTTTAACTCAAGGAAGTCACTGTAACTTCAGCAGGCAGACAACAAAAAAAAAACAACTCTCCCAAAATTATTTCAGTTTTATCATAGTTCCAGAAGAGAAGAGTACTTTTTCTAGATTGGTTCTTACTGTAGAGTGCAGCTGTTGACAGTAATAGGCAAGACACTTCCATAAAATACTCCTGTGTAAAGCTATCATATTTGGGGGAACTGAAGAAGAGAGGAGCATAATTACAATTTCAGAGTTACAAAAGTATAATATGGCATTAAATTCACATATCACGAGAGTCTCTGTTAGGAGATTCTGGTATATTTCTCATCTGGCTGATTTACATGTAAATTTGGTAGTACAAAACTGTAAATGTTCTAAATTCTCACATCTTTTTTTTAAATCAAACATTCTTTTAAGCCAAACCTTTAACAGAAAATATGTTTCTGCTATCAGAAAACTGTTTTTAGCCCATAATGAGGCAAGTTCCCCTGTGGTATCATTATCTTGAAGGAAATGTAAGTATCAACATTTTCTCAGAGATGAAAAAACCAAACCCAAACTGTTTCCTAGAAGGAAGAGCAATCATATAGGTAACTTCTCCCATTATGTTAAAATAGGAATGCAGCATCTTATCAATGAAATATCCCAACTTACTCATTATTCCTGTCTTTTCATACAGTATTAGTAAAATTCTTCATCTGTCTAACTAAGGAACACACAATTTATCTAATATTATTGGGGGGGGAGAGGGTTAACAACTAAGAAAACAGATAAATGCACTTTGTTTTTCAGAGAGGCATCTAAACCCAAACATAAGTATGAAAATGTCTGCAGTGGCTGTCCAGTAAGAGATAATTGTCCTCAAATACAAACAGAAACTGGTTTTCCAAAACCCTTCTAGGAATAGATTACAGATTTCAGCAATTAGAAGCAAAGACCCATTTATACTGAGAAGTCAAATATCTGGGGTCACTTTTCTTCAGCTTTTCAAACAACATCCTGAAAAAATAAAACACTGGTGACACTTGGTGCCATGATCTAGTTGAGGTGTTAGGGCATGGGTTGGACTCAATGATCTTGAAGGTCTCTTCCAACCTGGACATTCTGTGAATTCTGTGAATATAGCCTGCCCCCAAAAAGAGGAGTACCTCCCTGAGGGCCCAATTCCTGCATGACCTTGCTCTGGCACTTTATGTTCACTTTTCCAAGTATCAAACTAGATAAAGGAACTGGTCTGACTGAGAATTTTTGTTTTGGTGGCGTTATTTTTAAGCCAGATAGACACGTGCATCTACCCTACAAAAACAGTTACTTTGTTTCAAAACCTACACCACAGGATCTTACAGATTATGGAAAATACATGTTACAGCGGTAAGCTTCACCTACTTCAAGTGAGAGAAAACTGTGAGCTGAAGCATAATTTTATTCCAAGGAGAAAAAACACCACTTTATTTTGAACTTGGTGGTTTTATCTGAAAGAATCAAAACAACTTATTTCTGCTAATTATCCAACATGAATTTAAATAAATATAACCAAGGCTTAACATGTATTGGATCAGTGGTCCGTACACTAAATGTCTAAATAAAAGCAAAGTTTGGCTGCAGAAGACTCCAGGCACACAACTAGCAAACTGAAAAATAAAACCATCTTTGGAAATGATACTATTTTTTTGGTCCAAATTTCTTGTCAGAGCTTTACTGCTTCTATCATGCTTAATAACTTACGCAACATAAAGAACATTTTCTCTTGTATAAAAGCTGCAATTACTGGGAACTAACAAAGATTCTAATTAAAAACCAGGCCATTCTAAAATATTACCTCAATTTGCACTTCTTCAGGCACGCATTTAAGAAATTAATCTCAACACGTAACAATGAAACATGCTCTGTTTTCCCCAAGATTTGCAAATGATAATGCAGTGAGGCAAGTGTGAAAATCTTAAGTGACACCACCAACTGCTCTCAATTGATTTATTTCATATTTATGCCCACCTTGGGCAATATTACTGTAGCAAGGGACACAATGGGCTGAAAGAGTCAGAATTGTTCAGCCTGGAGGATACCAGGAGACCTTAGAGCATCCTTCGCGACCTACAGGGGGCCTGCAAGAGAGCTGGAGAGGGATTTTTTTACATGGGCACATAGGTATGGGACAAGGGGGAATGGCTTTAAACTGAAAGAGGGTAGAGTAAGATTAGATGCTAGGAAGAAATTCTTTACTGTGTAGAAAGGAATGGTGGTCAGACTCTGGCACAGGTTGTCCAGAGGAGCTGTAGATGGCCTGGAACACTTCCATGGCATAGCTCGATGGGGCTTTGAGTAACCTGGTCTAGTGGAAGGTGTCCCTGTCCATGGGGGGGGCATTGGGAACTAGATCATCTTGAAGGTCCCTTCCAAAACAAACCATTCTATGATTCTGTAAACAAAACACAGGAAGTAGATGCTGAACACCTCAGGGAAGGTACTGTTGGTGAAGGAGTGAACAGCATTCACTAGGTTTCCAATTCCTATTTGAAGTTTCAAGAGCTTATCCAGACTAAATCTCTCCGTGATTAGCAACTATTTTCAAAAACTTTCATGAAAGTACATCTCTCTGACAAACAAATGAGGGTAGATTTTTTTATGCTACATGTTTACTAGTCCTCTTGGCAATCATGCCTACTAATTACCATAGTAATTAGTATCATGTTACTTAGATCATGTATCATGTTACATAGATCTTGTATCATATTACAATTCTCTGTCTTTTTAAAAAGAGACATGCCCATTCCCATGACACAGAAAGTCACAAATCTCCCAACAGCTGTTTTACCTTAATTTTAGGCATAGCTGCTTATCTCTGCTTTACCTGCACATGTACATTGAGCTGCTCTGTTATTAGAAATATAGGGGAAAAAAAGTCCACAGCTGAAACCAAGAATCTAACTGGTAGACAAACTTTCCATCCTTTCAACTTCACAACTCAAGAAGTAAATAAAAAGAGGCAAGACTGAAGCTTATAAGAACTCACGAGCAACATATTATCTTTTCCCTATTCTCAAAAAATTTTAAGTGCTAACAATTATAATCAAACAATTTACAGTTATTAACCTTCTGCCCTTCCTTCCTCAAACTCTGGTACCTTGTTGCTCCATATTTCACCCCATCCTCCTGTGCCATACTCTTGCAGAAGGACTGCACAGAGAACACAGCACCTGTTTTGGGTGTTTAAATCAACTGAAGAGAAAAAATTACCCTGGCCAATTTTCCTGCTGTTCCCTAACACAGAGTTGCATATACACACACCTAATTCTCCCCTGGAGGACATTTCAAAGCCCTTTCTAAAATGGATTAAATAGATTCAACACTTATACACAAACCACAATCAGGCAAAGGAAATAGAGGGAAACATTTTTTATTGAAACAAAGTAAGTAAAAATTAAACTGAATACCAAATAGTAATTTGGCAGGGTACTTCTCTGAAGGGAGAGTACCATTCTTCAGCTGTGTGTGCTGTCGTCAATCTATGCTACAAACATATTACAAATAGCCTAAAAATCTGGGAAAGGCCTCAAAAGTTTCAAATCTATTACACAAATGAAAAGATGATGATAATGCTTTCTCACTAACATGTTTCAATGACTTAATATCATTACTAAAAACACTTTTCTGCAAGTATTGTATGTAAAGAGGGCCACCTAAAGCCCTATTTGTTGTAATAATACCACCACATGTGTCACAAAGCAGTAGTCCTTTAGATGAAGGTTTTTGTTACAGACAATTGACATTTTAAAGTCAATCAACTTTGGAAGCATTCCTTGCAGAACCTCTTCAGAGTCACACCCCTCAGTATTTTCTCTCTCTAATCACAGCAAAAAATTGAGTGAAGAAAATCAAGGCCTTTTATCAAGCAAATTCAGTGTTCAAAACACATTCCCATTTTGGGTTCATCTTTCATGTACTGTATCTATCAATCGAGACAAGTCAAAATGCCCTGAAAATCTGGTGTTCTCACCAGAGGTCTCCATGTACTCTTTGAAGTTCTTTGAACCATGTACTAATCTCCATTTCTGGTCCCATGTTTATCTTACTGGCTTTCTTATCTCAAAAACATTTTCTTTCAGATTTTGCTATAACATAAATTAACTTGTATGGCCTTCCAGTGAAACCCATGCAATAACTTTACACTGTCATAACACAATGCAAGGCCTTACACAGGACATGAGCCCACAGTGACATTAAAACAGCTAAAATTTTGCAGTAGTTATGACACTGAACTATCTGAAAATAGCCAAAAAATGGCAATGATATGGCTTAAATTGACTGGGAGTAAAGTGCAGAAAATAAAGCAGTCCCTCATTACTCTTTTTGCTGAAAAACACAAAAGAAATATTCTTTGTCAAGTGTAAGTCTTGTGAAACATTAGGTCAGTAATAAGTAAGTTTTAGTCTGTGACAAAATATCTAGTTTTCCCATAGAGATAAACTTAAAAGCCAGATACAGGATTTTTGGAAATCAAAAATTTGATCCCTACAAGCTCTAAAGCTCTGCAGAAGTAATTGACAAGTATCCATGATCAAAACCCAGAATAATACTCCAATTCCCAGATTCTGAGAATATCCACAAAAAATGCAAAATGTTTTACAGAACAAATAGTTAAAAAAATACATTCTGTGTGTGCATGTGAGACAAAAAGCTCCAGCAGTATCACATAAAATCTCACAACTTTGTTCCAAGTCAAATCACTGTTCTCTTGCTTTTTCCAACTGAGATAAAGGAGAGTCTATTTTAGCTAAAGAAGCCAACGTTTACTGCTAAAGGTACATTTTGCTTGCAGTCAAAAATATGTTTGCTACAGTAGTTTAATCTTTATTTCAAGTGAGTAACTTTCTTTGAATTTTTGTTTGCAAAGTAATCTGTCTTCCATCAATGAGAATCTATGCAAATTATTAAAATACAAAGGTTTTCAAAGCAACGCTGTTCCTAACTTCCTTCGTTTATATTTGACTTCAGGCTTATTTAATATGCTCCCATGTAGATAAAAGTAGCACAATTCTGTTTTCATGCTGGGTGGCCAAAAGGTTAACCGTCAGGTTCCCAGTGTGGGAAAATCCCAAAGTAGACAAAATTGTTTTGATGCTTACTGAAGCTGTATTTCTAGCAGACTACTTAGATGTAGTACAGCCAACAATTCTGTTAGTTGATCCTGCTTCACTGAGACAAGGACATTATTGTATTAAAGTATTTACAAGCATAGGAAGCTCGAATGTGTTTAAAATTCTGCAAAAAGGGCATGTTCAAATATAACACTGTTCCAGGAACTCCTTGGGGTAACAATGTAACTCAGATATCAGTCCTTCTTGCATTAGTTTCACAGGGGAGCCACTTCACCTATAGCAGCTCTTCCAGAAGCTTCAGTCAGAATGAAGAGCTTCTTCCAGAAGATTCAGTCAGAATTCAGTCAGAGCTCCATCTGCTCATATGCTTCACTGCATGCAACATCAAAACACTAGTAGCTGGATCTGTCCATCCCAAACACACACCATCCTTTCTTGACATTATGAGGAACACAGAATTAATGACAAAAGGTAAACCTTCCTTTTCCTTCAGCGTGGCTCTGACTAGAGTTGGCTGGCAAAGAGTATCCTTCACAGGAT
This sequence comes from Chaetops frenatus, assembly GCA_013400775.1. Lineage (NCBI taxonomy): Eukaryota > Metazoa > Chordata > Aves > Passeriformes > Picathartidae > Chaetops > Chaetops frenatus. The sequence goes on from VZTR01010985.1 coordinate 92,600, forward strand.
AATGCTGGTAAGGATCTTCAGATGTGATCAGCCAAAGAGCAAACCATCTTCCTGCACTTGGCAATTGACCTATGACATGAAATGCACAACACTTATGAATTAGCATTTGCTGCAAGTGGCTTTTGGAAAAGTGATGCTTATGCATCGTTTGGAACAGCATCCTCTTTGAGGAGGCAGAAGAGTCTCCTCCCTAGGAGAGTTTCCCTTACTTTTTGGAGGTAAAATCTTGTTCTTCATTTCACAGAGATGGAAATACATGAGATAATGCACTTAGAAATGTGCTGCTACAAAAACTCCTTTGAGAATTCTCACAAAGTGGGAGTTTGACAGTACTGCTGAGGTACTAGGGAAAAACCCTTTGGGAACACCTGTGAAAATGAGCGTGCCTTCAAGAAATGTGATGAAGTACACATTCTGTGTCGGTCTTCACTGCCACTCTTTAAATTCCTTCATCTCTGAAGGAAGTGATTCTCAGAGAATACCCAAAAAAATAAAGAGGCCTGGAGTTCACTACCTTTACATAATGACAGCATGATTACATAAAAGATTTCTTAAGAGTATAAAGAGCCATCATTGGCATTTCCAAGACCAGTTTACTAAGTTTTACTAACAACACTGAGCATCTAGTAGTAAGGAATTAAAGACAAATATTAACTCCTCCAAGGAACTCTGTCACTCTGTCAAAATAACAGTTCTTTCAAACAGATTCTTGCTCTGCATAACCATTTCCTAGACTTTAAAGGAACTGTCTGCTAGTGGAGTTCTCCCAGTCTTCACCAAAACCTTCAGACATGAAGGTAGCAGCTCTGAGTGCAGAATTTAACTTTGATTCTGAAATGTTCTGTGGCAGCACTCCTGGAATTAAACCCTCTGGTTTATTATAGGGTCCAAGATTTCAATCCAAGTAATCATATATAAAGCCCTTGGGTCCAGAGTTATTCTCAGAAAGCATCTGGGAAAAGGTAATCCTGTAAGGAGCTTAGCTTCCTACTGCTTCTGCAATAAATCTTACCTTCCACCAGAACACCTCAAATGTTATGCTTGGTCAAGCAAGTATACTTTTGCACTGCTCACATGATCTTTGTCTGATCAAATAGTCTGTCACACCACAGACCCCATGTTGGTGATACATTTCAGAGCTTACTTGACTTTTAGCAAACAGCATTTTCTTACACATTTGTAAATAGCCTCACAAATCTGTTGCTCATCAGGTTTCATACTGCAATGATTTCACACAACATGGAGACAGATATGCAGACCATTTTAACACACTGTTTCTCTACAAGTCTCAAATACATTTTTTTCCAGTTACTCCCAAATGATGTGCCTCATTTCTGAACTGGTCAAGAAGGTGTCCCATCAACATCTGTGTAATCATCACTATTAGTCCTGGAATCTAAAAACCCTTTTAAAGTTTCTGTCACTACTGCCAAGCATTGTATCAACTCAGTGACAGAATCTGAAGTCAGCTGTAGGGATACTAACTGCGACTAGCACAACTATCAAAATAGTTTCATAGGCCATATGAACATTATCTGGAAGCAGGTAACCTGACAGAAAAGAAAGTTTTTCTTTTATAGTCAAAATGTAAACTAGGTTAACCCCTGTTTTTTAGTGTTTGGGAGTATCAAAAAATTATCCTGTTGTCCACTGGGGCTGCCTGGATGAAACAAGAAGGCCACTTCACTTACTGCACTTTTACAAAAATTCCTCTGAAGAAGTAAGAAAGACATATGGGAGTTCAATATCAAATTAGTATTGCACTAATTTTGGCTGGGATAGTTAACCTTCTTCACAGCAGTCAGTAATGTGTTACATTTTGGATTTGTGACCAGAAGTGTTGATAACACAGAGATGCTTCAGCTGTTGCCAAGCAGTGCTGGCACAGTGTCATGGGTCATCCTGCTTCTCACACTGTCCCACCACTGAGTCTGGAGGTGCACAAGAGCCAGGGAGGGGACACAGCTGGGACAGCTGACCCCAACTTACCAAGGGAGTTTCCATACCGTAACTACCCTGAATATCTGCATATTTTATACTGTGATACTGTTTTCAGTTATAAACTCATTATGTGTTAACCTTTAAAATGAAATGATTCATCATCAATTAATGTTTCAGAATGGATTTTTAAAAAAAAAATAACACAAAGTCTATGGGAGGACATAGATTTCCCCCCCAGAACAGTCAAGTCTATGTTTATACAAATCCATATATTACAGCTGTCTAGATTTTAAAGGAAATGATTTCAGGTTTTGCAAGGTCTGGACCCTTTACTGTCAGTACTGGGGTCTTTTTTCCTGGTTATTCTGTCCTCCAGGGGTGATGCAATAAACATTCAATGTAAATTCTTTGACCAGCTGCTGTAGATCTCTGTACCAAGACACTGAGAGCAGAGACACCACTTTCAGCTTCCAATGATCTAAGTAAATAGCATTTGGGAAAAGTATATTGCTAGAGGAAAGACTAAGGAAGAAACATGCAAATGAAAATATCAGGATGAAGCAGAAGAGTGTGGCTTGGATGGAGGGAGGAAAAAGAAAAGCTGTTCCATTATTTGCTTTGGTGGAGTGAAAAGCAGCCTGAGATTGGAAATTAAATGGGAAACTAGGGCAATAGAAAAGTGGGGTAAGAATAAAACTAGAAAACACCAGAAAACAGTGCCAGCATCAAGAATGAAGAAACAACCAAAAGCAGTTGGAGAGGATTCCAAGATACTTGACCCTCATCATTCTTTGTTGGTCAGTACCTGATGAAAGTGTAAAAATATTCTAGCAAAACATGCATCACAGTTCCATCAAACTCATCTATACAGAAGCTGCAAGTTTCATTCTCCAACGATAACTCTAAACACACTCTGCAGCAGATCCAAGAGCTCCAAGCTTGATCCTAGTAAGACTGACACCTTTATGACTTTTCATGACAGAATTTTCTACTTTCAAAGTTATCAGACTGTTTAAGCTGTTACACTATATTAAAGTTGAAATTTCAGCACTCAAAAAAGTTACTGCCATCCAGGCAACACTAACTCAGCCTTCTAACAAAGGATGTCACAACACAATGCCATTGCAGAATACCATGAATATCGTTCAACGCGATTTGAACAGAGTATCTGCATCCTTTCTTCCATCTCTGGAGATGTCTTAGAAATCTGTAGTGAAAGAGCTGGTGCTCATCACAGATCTAGAGGGCAATTATTATAAATGGATCACAGATAGAGCTCATGGTCAAACTATTCTTGGTAGTTCCCTGTCTAGATCTGCTTTCAAACTACCATCTTTCCCCACAAGCATTCTGCAGGACAAGAGTCAATAATAAAAAAAGCACAGGAACCCACTACCTCAGACAAAAATTTCACATCTATTTGATCCTCATTTTTAGGGGGATTCAATTGAAAGGATATTTTTTCAGGAATCCTGAGCACACAGACATGCAATTTGAAATCAATTAGATCAATAATTCAAAATTAAAAACCCGCAACATACAACTAATATTCTCAGATGTCAGTCTGGATTTAGTCCACACAATCTGAGTGGACATATTTCAAGCTAATCTTTCAAATTTTCTGCTATGCAAATAGAAAACCAAATTACATAGAGACCTTTTCTACACAGAAGCAAGGTGTTTGGCTTCAAGACAGTGTTTGTCTTGAAAAAATAGGTATACATAGATATTACATAATTTTTTTTAGTTTTACATTGATTCAAATATTTTAGTTCTTAATTTTTAACCTCAACGCTTTTATAGTGATGTGTGTGAAAATTCATAATCACACATCCAAGTAAATTCATTGACTTTTCAAAGGTGCAGCAGCAATACTTCCCTTTAAAGAAAACTGACAATTAAGACTGGCTAAGTAAAACAATGTAAAGTTCTGTTAAATCAAAACACTATGAAAAACTGGAATAGTTTGTCTTTGGTCCTCTGTGCCACAGTAACACACTCCAGACACAAGACCATGAATAATCAAAAAAACCAGATTCAACTTCCCTTCATAAAGGATGCCACCAACAGCATCTGCCTTTCAGGTAATGATGCAGGACAAAAGGGCGAACAACATTCCTACTTAAGCACAAGGCCTCCACTGCAAAAATGTAGATCCTGTGCTCAAAGGCAGTATAAAATAAACTCGGTATAGAGAAAGCAGGCCATTTGCACCACTGATTACCAGTCTTAGCAGATGCCACTCTGACAAACTGCCTAATCACAGCTCTTGACATTTTTAAATGAAAAAAACACCAAGCCTATCATTACCATATGTCACATATTGCTGCGGTGCAGGAGTTCATCCCTATCACAGGAAACTTCATTTTCCAGGTTAATGCCAACTGTTTCTTGTTACCCCCCGTTACTCGACCGCTGTTTTCACGGAATTAGTCCTACTGAACCGTTATCTGTCACAATGCTGTCACTTCTTACGACGTTCAGTGTAAACCTTTCACTCTAGAGGAAATTTTACATTGGAAAGGTAAGAGTCCCAAGTATAAATCGAAACTCAGGGTTTGCGCTGACAGGAGCAATTCCATTTGCAAACCAAGGTTTTCTATTAAAGAAAGATTCGACTAGGACAGCATCAGAGGCGGAAGGGAGCGTTCACACTGCGAGGCGCAGACAAGGCGCGCCAGTGCCCGGCGGCCGCGCTCCGGTGACAGCCCGTCTCTCCCGATGGATGATGACAGCTCCTGCTGGGGCCCTGCCTCGCTCCCGGCCCGGGGCTAGCTCCACGCAGGGTCACCTCTGCGCCACAGCCCAGGGAGCGCCCTCCCGGAGAGCCGCCCCGGCAGCGCCGGTTCCCTGCGAAGGGGCGCGCACACACCTACCGTCGCCGTCTCCTTGGCAGCGGCCGCCACGGGGATGGGGAGCAGCGCCCGGGCCCCG
>VZTR01010988.1:0-12157 GCA_013400775.1 Chaetops frenatus
ACCTGTCTTTCAAATCAAGACATCTAGTTAAAAGAAAGTCAAGTAACTATTAATAAATATACCTTATACAAACTATTTTTATGCAAAATAATTACAAATGCATATACAAGTGCTATGTGTTATAAAGAGAGTGTAGAGATGACAAAATCTTAGAAATTTTTAGAAAACCACTGGTGTCCAAATCACAATATCTATATATTCTTCTCTATATAACTAGTTTCAAGAGCACATTGAAGAAAGTCCAGATCATTATATTTTTTCAGTATAGGTGATTGTCTGCAAGCCAGCTTCCAGACCTATTAAGTCTATTTAGCTCTAAAAATACAGCTCAAAGACATACAGCCACATGTTTTTAACATATTTTTTATTCAAAAGTATGAAAGTAAACAATATTCAAGTGTATCTAGAATCACTTACTTCATCATAGCTACCTAGAGATCTGCTCAAGACAGAAGCCATGTTAAAGCTATAAAATATAATCTGGCCTAGTCAATCACAAGAATCTGCCTTTATATCTCAACTGATATGCCAGTGAGGGTGTTCAAATATTAGCAGTAGTAGCAAGACCGAGAAATAGGATTTATCTCATTGACAACATAAACAATTCTGTTCAGGTATCTTTCTTTCTATTTACAGTCACATACTTTTGTCTTTCTTTAGGTAGAGCTCACTTAATCCTAATAACTAAACCAATGAGTACTGCACAGGCCCGTGAAAGAAGTTTAAGGTCTAAAGCATTTTTTGTATGAGGAAAGGCTGAAAGAGCTGGAACTTTCAAACTGAAAGGTTCAGGGAGGTCTCAAAAATTATGTATAAATAAATGATGACTAGAAAGAAAGAAGAAGGAGCCATGTTCTTCTTAGTAGTGCACATTGACAGCACAAGAGGGAATGAGTACAAATTGAAAACTGTAAATACCACATAAACACAAGAAAATGCTTTTTTTTTTTTTTTTTAACTGTGAGGGTGGTGAAATAAACGACCAGGCTGCCCAGAGAGGTTGTGGAGTATTCCTTATTGGAGGCTTTCAAAACCTGAACTGGCCCTGGGCAAACTGCTCTGTCCGAATCAGCTGAAGCAGCAGGAGACAGACTTGATGATGTCAAGAGACCTCATTCTCTGATTCCATATTAACCCCTTGATCAAATTCAGCTATATTCGTTAGAAGAGCTGACTTAGACATTTTAAATTCCTAGGACATTTTGGAAATAAGTAAGTTACAAAGGGGAGAGGAAGAGGGAACACAATTTTTACTTCTGCAGAAAAGACAATTAACATTCTGCTCTCCCTCAGCAGCAAGTCCCCTAAATGGGAATCATATTTATTAGCATGGGCATATTAGTGCTTGCATAGCTGCCTGGCTTATGAGCTTCTCCTGTCTTTGCAGAACAGGTCTTTTATTCCTATTCTGCAACAGTGGATATAGCAAGGATGTGGGATCATCGGAAGAGGAAGCAGCTCAGTGAGAGGGCTCTAGAAGTGTAAATGTGGAAGGTGGAAAAACAGTGATGCAGCTGGCATGAGAGAAGCTGAGGTTACCTCAGAAAGTAACTGCAAAATCAGGCTTTACACATTGACTTGCTTGATAAACAGTTAGAGCCACTACAGCACTGAATGCTGCTTGTGTATCACAAGACATTTTCTGTGTGCAGTAGAAGCAGAGCAAAGAACATTACCATAACCCACACATAGCATTACCATTGCCCAGACTACTCCATCCTTCTTTGTAAAGAAGCAATTCGTCCATGTGGAGTACCTTACCACAATAGCTATTCTTCCTCCAGGCTGCTGCATTGCTACATAACACTGCCTTAGGCTTCAGTCTTTCTTCAGACACAGATTTAGGACTCAGCTTGCACAGGACAATGTTTCAGCAGAAGGAAGAACAGAGAGCTTGGAGAGCAAGTGGACAGCCCTGGACAGGAAAGGGTGAACGCCATGCAGCTGGAGATTCAGGAGAGACATTTGAAAGCATCTGCTTTTTTTTAAACTTTTTAAAATTTTTCTTGCTATTTTCATACTCTTGTAATGTCACTAACCTTCACTTTGATTCTTGCTTTTGTGCAGTCAGAGGATTATATCACCAAACATGTGAATGGGCTGCTCAGACCCTATTCTTGAACATATAATACCTAAAGTATTTTCTTGTTAGTGCAAGGTGGAAGTGGCTAGAAACAAGGATTTGAATGGCCCAGAACACCTGCTGAGTCATGAAGATAAGCCTAATTAGTTGATTTAATAGCAGCTGTCAATCTCTGAAAGGAAAAGAAGAAATAATAATATTCATGAGGTAACAAGGAAGCAAAAGTCCTGGGAACACCATCTGGACAGCACAGCTAATTAATCAAAAAGTTTTTTTGAGAAGGTACTTTTTGAGAAAAGGTGCTTGCACTTGACTATGCACTGCTATCCAGGGAAGTAGCCCAGTTCATCACTTCTGTATTAGCAAAACACTTTGTGAGTGTGAATCCACTTTATCAGGATTTCCGAAATTGACTGATTGCCTAATAACTTGAGGCAAGAAGACATACCAAAAAAATCCTGCATCTCTTTAAAGTATTTTTGGAGACACACATCACATAAGGATGGTAACTATTTGGAAGGGTTTCTTTCATGTACAGAACACACTTTCAGGCAGTCTTGGCTGACTGTCCATGCCCATTCTGACACTGGAACTAAGAACTTTTCCTGCTTTGTATAGGTCTGGGTCTGAATCCTTGACAGCATCCTTGTGAGTCAACCAGTTTTTTTTTGGCAAGGACATTCCAGGAATGCCTTTTATTGTCCATTAGATGGAGACTGTGCTTAAAGGCAAGACTTAACTTTTATTTCAGTATACTCATGATTGTTCTCTGTATGTTATTCACACATTAACATAATTGTCACAGTGTGTTATCAAATGAATGGTTTAGGTTGCTTAGAGAATCACCATCAAACATATTAGCTAAAGCAGATTTGATGTAAATATGCAGAAAACAACAGAGTTGGACAGCAAGGCTCACTCTTTTGCTTACTACATGGATGAAACATACAGAGGAAAATCAAGTCAGAAGCACTGAAAGAACCACTGCCTGAGGTATCTGTGTTGGCTTCTGATCCAGCAGCTGCTTGCTCTAAAACAATCAAAGAGCACTGAGACTCAAGAAACATCTCCTCTGTCAAGTGGATCCCTCTTGTTCCTTTTTGTCATTTTATGTTTCTCGTTGCACTTCCCTTGGAATACATTTTAGTTTCCAGTCTCTCTAAGGGGAAACAGAACAAACTGAAACACAGAAGTTCCATCTCAGTATGAGGAAAAGCTCTAGCTTTGAGGTTAAAGGAGCATTGGAATGGGCTGCACAGAGAGGTTGCAGAGGATCCACCTCTGGAGATATTTCAAAGTCACCTGGTCACTGGGTGAACGTGTTCTGGTAATGGGGTTGGACTAAAGGATCTCCAGAGGTCTCTTCCACCAACCAGCTGTTCAGTGCTATTCTGCTAACTAGCTATGTGTGCAGTTGGCTAGCTCTGTTACCACCTGAGTGCCATAAAGGGGCAGCTAAACCAGAAGTAGAAATTACCTGCCTCTGGCAGTACTCCTTTTGGGAGTACTCCTTTGAAAAACATCTTGTCAATCAGGTTTCTTAAGGGAGCACTTGAATCTCATAAAAAAATCTTTAAAGTTTTGCAGTTAGAAAAGGGTGAAAATATCTCATTGATTTGTGCATTTATTTGGGAACATAAGGAACAAGCAGGAGATAAAACATAAACTGAATACAGAAAGGAGAAAGGAGAGGTTCATGAGTCCACTTTCAAAAGTGGAAGGAGGAAGTATGACTGAACAGTGGCAGTGTGAGCAGGTCTTCATTACAGTGCAGTAATTCTTAATGAACGCAGTTACTTATTATCAATTATATGCTTATAATATTTTTGCTGTAGTGAGCAATCAAGAGATGGCACTTTTCAATAAAAATGGATAGCAATTTAAAATAATCTAATTAACATTACAGAGATATAATCAGAATTCAGCAAAATCTGGCCTCTTTTATGCCTGTGCAATGAAAAAGAACACAGTCATAGAATTTTCAAAGACACAAGGTCCAACAGTGTGTGAAGACTGAAACTGCAATTACAGCATAAAAATATCCAACTCATTATAGAAAAATTTGGGGACATCTTCTAGTATCTATATCCAGAATGGAAGTGTGTATTTCCTATTGCAACATGCCTGGTAAAGGTTTAGAAATCTATTATTGTTTGAATCAATTATTGATAGTGATGAATTTAATAGGTTTTAAATATACTGTATGGTACTTGCAGTATTTTCTATGATTTCTACATTCCTTCATACAATCACTGAGCACAATTTTTTCCATTTGATTTAAAAATCCAAAGTGTATACAGAGTTTGAATCTAGAGCTCACTGTGAATTGTTTCAAACATTTTATAATAGATTCTGTTAATGGGGCATTTGGGCCAGGACCTCTCCTGCCTGACTGATATCCTGTGCCTTGGGGCCCGGGGTCTCTGCCCAGACTGAGGGCAGTGTTTTTTCATTTCCAAGCACACACAGAAGTGAAACTGAGCACACATCCTTGTGACACACAGAGGACACTGGCTGGTTACTTGCACTGGCACTGCACAGTACCCCAGGGCTCCCTGCTCTTTGTCCTGGGCTGGCAGGCAGAAGGTCCCTGGTGCAACACTCTGGGGACACTCTCCAGGTTCACATGGTCACGGAGCCCCTTCTGCCTGCCTGGCACCCCTGCCCCAATCCTGGACCACTTCGTCAGACCTATGGGTCCCCAGCTTGCTGGCTGGTCCAGATGGAAATTTTCTGGTGATGGCCACACGCACCCCATCTACACTGGTTTTGGGGAGAACACAGACACTTCGTCCCAGCAGTTGGCACCACACAGACAGACTGTGAACTGTGGTTCTACTGCAGCAACCAGCGCTGATCCCCTGACTTGCCTCACTCATGCTGAGCCTGCCCAGCAGCTGGTTTTGGGAACACCCAGCATTCCCCCAGCAGGAGGTTAGGGAACACTACTTGCTACAGTGCTGACACGGAATAACGGAATCATTGCGGTTGGAAAACACCTCTAAAATCATTGAGTGCAACTGTTAACCCAGCACTGCCAAATCCACCACTACACCGTGCCCCTGAGGTCTGGCTCCACCACCTCCCTGGGCAGGCTGTTTGAATGCCTAACTACCTTTCAGTGAAGAATTTTTTCCTAATACCCAATGCAGCCCTCCCACTTCCAGCATAAAGCCCTTCATTCAAGTAGTTGTAGAGAGTGACTGAGACACCCACCACTCGCTCCAGCAGCTGACACCACAGGCCAGGGGCACCCACGTCCTTCATCAGCACTCCAGCAGCTGGCACCCAATCCTCTCACAACAGTCGCCCAGTATCTGGCACTGAGTCCTTCCAGCATGCACACGTATGGGACAGACAGTGAGATTACACAGAGAAGGAGGCGAGAGAAGATTTAGTGGACTTAAGATAGACTGGGGCAATCAGCCTTAGGAATCTGCCAGACAAGCATACTGACCCGCCACGGTTTACATGCGACCGGCCCCTTTTCTGTCAATTCCTCTTCTCTTCCTCCCCTGCACACTGCCCCGTTTGCAAAAACCGACTAAACTCTCCTCCAGCATCTTGGACCCCCAGGATTGCATTCTTTTTGGTTGCAAAGTACCATTTGCCCACAGTTTCCTGATAGCTATTCAGTGTGACCGATGAGGTTGCCTTCTTCTCCTTGTCCCTGTTATAACTTGCCAGTCAGGTTTGGGTCTCCACATACTTTGCTTCCCCCTTCTCCTTAGTATCCCATTTGACAAAGTCCTTGATCAGAAAATCATACTGGAATAAAAATTCCTACACTCTACATACCCTTACCATTTTGTGCGACTCATCCATTTTGGTTCTCATCTCTGCTTCCCTTGTTATTGGTCAGACAAGTTTGTGTCTCTCTGTTCCTGTTTATGGCTTCCTCCTTTTCTTAATATCCCCTTTTGTGTTGACAAAGTCCCTGATTAGACACTTTAAAGGAACAGACACTCTTCTTCCACAGATTCTTACAATTAGCACAAGATTGATAAAATCACCATAACTGTGTTACAAAGGAATATGGAACAGAATATAGCAGAAAACATGAAGGAAAATTTTTATTTTTCAGTTACACAGATAAAAAACAATCCCCATAGCTGTACTTGAAATAATACTAACAGTGTCAAACATGACAGTTCTGGGAGAATATGTATCAATACCTTAAACCACAGAAATTGTATGACATACACTCAGTAGCAACAGTACTGTGCAGGAATGAATCTCTGTAAATGCTCTTCCTTTATCTACATTTATAACAATTGTGCTTTTCCCTACACAAAGTAACAGTACTCTTAATAATAAATAATGTGCAATTTCAGAGTTAAATCCTGAAATATGCTAATCTAGATCCCCATCTAAATCCTGGACACATCTCTCCCAGGAAAGTCACCACAAAGAGTGCTTAGCACTTTGCTAGATCAACCATTAAAAAAAGGTACCGAGCCCACACCTGTTTTTTCTTCAAACTGCAGTCAATTAGAGGAAAAGTACTGACCTCAGGCACATGTTGCTTATATTGTTTAACAAAAGAATAATACAGTCCTTATTACACATCAGACTCAGATCTGAAAGGTTCAGTTGATCTTGTATCTGGAGAGTGGCTCAGAGCTGTGGGAGAGAACTGTACCAAAGCTGAAAAGTTAACAATCAAACATTTATCTATTATTTGTATGAAATATGAAAGACTCTGTCACAGAAACATTAACATGTATCTTAATAAGCAATTTACAATAAATTTATCTGAATGAAATCAAGTTGTGTACTGCAAAGCTGCCAGAAACTTTGGAAAAAAATACACGTTCTGCTATCTTAATTTAGTTTCCAGTTCTTGTTTGTAATGTACATTTAGGAACTACAGCTGGCAATTGATACCGCTGATGAGAGGATAAATTTGAGGAACACTCTGAACACAATTGATTAGTATTTCAGTTGTTCCTCACCAGGGCAGATAATATTACAATGTTAGGGATCTTTTTTCCCTACTACTTTGTATTAGTTGTTGCTAGTGTTGGATTATAAATGCGGTGATTATAATATAAATTGATTATTGGCTCTGTGCTGTGGGCAGCAGAGATGGAAATGTACATAAACAACAGAAGTCACCCAAGACAGCGATGCAGGCTTAGGCTGCTGACTGCTAACCAGTGAAGGACCACAGAGTGAAATCAGTTCCACCTCAACGTCTGTACACAGCAGCTAAGACTGTGCTGCGATGTCCTGGGTCACCTTTAGGGGAAAAAGTCACACAGTGGAAGTAACCTGTTTTTTCCATTTAGCTTTTGGTGTGCCTTAACAGAAACGCTCCAAGAGCCCCAAGAGGTATAAGGGAAAGTTAAAAAGGCTGTCTGCAATAAGTCCACTGCTACAGCTTCCCAGCTGGAGAGTGCAAACAACAGGGGAAGTCCTGGGCATGTCTCACCTCAGGTCACCTTAGGCCAAGCAGTAACTGGTGGTCACAAACCATCTCAGAACAATTTGTAGCACAACAAACCACACACCAGGGAGCCACCCACGCTCCTTGGGCTCCACATGGACACAGGTCTTGTACACAAACAATCATGTTAAATGATCCCTACTGCTTGTGAAAACCTACACAGTCAAAGACCACAACTGCTGCCTGCCTCAGAGAATAGCTTGAGACTCACCCCTCAGTACATCACACCTCAGTTCAGGATAAAGTGAGGCAGGTGAGAGAAGAGGTGTACTGATGTGGGGTCCCACTGGTAGTGAGGCACACCTAGGTGCTGGTTTGAGGGGAGAATGCTGTGAGAAGGATGAGTGTGGATGGATGACAGCAGAGTGCCCTGAACCCACGGCTCAGTGTCCAAGGGTGCAGTGCTGAAGGTGTAAAGCCTGCAGATGAGGTTGAGGCCCAGTTCTGAGGAGGTATGGGAAAACTCTGTTGTCTTTGAAGTAGGTGCGACTGTTATGTCTTGTGCCAAACCAAGTCAGAGAAATCTAGTGATAAGGTAAAAATCTGGACTCCATGGCTTATGTACTAAAGTTAACTTCACTTGCAGAAAATAAAACTTGAAGCATGCAAAACCAAGGCTTAGGCCAAGGTTTAATTTGTCTGCTGACTTTGAAAGGCAAATTCTCACACTTATCTATTTACACAATACTATTTTCATTTGTTCATTTGCACAAATATTTTTTTACTGCTAAAGAATAAGAGAGTCTCCATTGACTTTGCAGTTAGATACGTCATCAATTGGCACATTCAAACCTTCCATAGGTGAACAAAATCACCTGTCAGTTAATATTTTAGACTGCTTGAGCATGCTATTTGTCTATGGCTTGACACTGGAGAGGAGAAAAGATATTCCCAGAAGATAAACAGATGTTTCTCTCAGCTTCTGAGAGACTGGCAATCTGTGAGTTCTTTATTTCAATAGCAATTTTGTCAAGGTATATGAAATCTGCTTTAGAAGATCAACAGTAGCAAAACTCTAATAACAAGAACAGGAATATGCTCACCCTTCACTGAAGAAATAACCTTGTATTAAAATGGAAGCGTACATAATGAAGATAGCACCCTCTGGTTTATCAACAACAAATTAAACAGATGCCAGTCTGCATGGCTGTATAGCTCCTCCTGATGTAGTTCCTTGTGATGCCTCGGTTTCAGTGAGTTTCGTGTTAGGACCACCTATTGCACATTAGCTTGTGGCCAAAGTAAACTGTCCTAGGTAGGAGAATGGTGAATAATGAAAGATGTTGCTGTGTCTTACACATAACAGAACTGACTTTGTACTTTCTGTAATATTTGGCTGCAAGGCAGTGATTTAGCTACCAAACCTGCATAATTGCAGATCTCCAATCATGCATGATGAAATACATGAATTTAAGAGGAGAAAATGGGTAATAAAGAGCATTTTCAGATAGTAAATGTTTGTGAGTGTGGTGATACATATGAAATTGCTCAAACTAATTCAAAATTCAGTAGATATACTGAGTATCATATCTAGTGACCAGAACCTAATGTAGCTCTGAAAACATAACAAGAAAATACCCCTACATTATACCTGCATGCCCACTACTTAGCCAAACATAATAGGAAAAATGTGACACCATGACATTACCCATTTATGTGCTCCTTTAGCACCAAAAAGTATCATAGGATGACAAGTTTTGTTTCTTAATGTGCACCTTACTGACACTCCACCCTTTCCTATGCTCCTGTAATTTCTTGTTCTCTTTTTTTGGAAAGAAGGAAGTGAAAGAACTCTTGGTTTTTTGGACAAACAAGACCAGTGATCAAAAAAACAACTGTGAGATAATGCAGCTCTGTGTTATTTCAGTCAGTTACACATCAGAACATCTAGATGATACAAAAGAGGTATATTAAATAAAGAGATCATATAACAGCATTAGAAGTTTAAAAGAACTGTATGATCTGCATTTTTTTCCATTTATTGGCTAGGTAATGTTTTTTTCCTTTAGTTCCACTGTCACCTGAGTTTCTTTAGACTTTTCCTTTCTACCAAGAATAAAACTGTGTATATATATACACATATATATTTGAATGTATGAAGTAAATTGTTTACTCCTGCAGATTTTTCTGAAGAATTCTATATGCAAAGTCAGTAAAGAGGCTTTGCTTTGAGATGCTAAAAAAATACAAATAACAAAGAATATGCTCCCTTAAGCAGCAAAGAAACATAAATCCACACCATTTCTCCAAGATAAGGAAAAAACATGTATAAAAGTAATCTTTGGCACCGAAAACAAGGGCACCCTCTTTTATGTCTTCAAATCTGTACAGGAGAGAAAAACTTCTCTTTAAGTCATCAAAGTGATATCTACGTGGTTTCCTGTAATGGGTACTGACAACAGCAGCTAAAAAAACAATTGGGATGTTAAGGATTGTGTGACAGCAGGATACAACACAATAACACCTGATAAAATATTTGATGTTCCCCTCTACCCTCCCACGCTTAAAAATCTTTTTTCCTTAAGACAATTTCATAAGATACAAAATTTAATTACTCATAACATCCTTGAAATCTTGTAAGGTTCCAAAACTTAAGAGCAACAAAATCCAACCAATGGCCATAAGAAAAAGAGCAACAAAAGCTGAGGTTATAATACAAGATCAGAAACAGTTCTCTGACTGAAGGCATTTACTGATTTGTTTGATCTTACAGACTTCACTTTCTCTACTCAAATTCATCATGGTATTTTCTGCCAAAGCGTGATCTACTTGCTCAAGTAAATATTCCATCCACTGGGTATTCTTTTGTGGGCTGTCTGATCAGAGTTGCAAACTGGCAGGCTCTTTTTCTTCTTTAATTCTTGATGAATGTGTCACTGCATCCTGTAAACACTACCAAGTATACATTCAAGCTTTGTTCTTAGTGAAAGTGGCACTTACTTGAACCCTTGCAGTCAAGATAGCTTAGTTATATAGCACTTTACAGGTATAATAGCTGGTTATGTACTTCTGACTTCTGATATAACACCTTTTTCCAATGACTTAGTGGGTATTGAAACAAATCCCCACTGTGGTCCCACTGCCATTCCACAACATCTTTATGATGAGGTGTGTATTCTGTATTTATTGTACTTTACACATGCTTTATTGCTGTATGCATTTCCCTGTTGTTAATTTAAGTGCTCCTCTATTATGTAGCACATACAACGTTTTAAACTCTAATGGCATCCTATGAGGACTGGCATTAGAAAAGTACCGATACTTCAGATCATCATAATAGTGATACTTGACTGGTTTTCCATGTAAATCCTTTGGGAATGGCCAAAATCCATACAGGTGAATTTCATCACAAAATCTGGTGGCAAGTGTATACATGAGGAGACCAGTGCTGGGTCGTTTAATGTGGACCTTGTTTGTCAGCCAATAGCTGCAAAGAAAGAAAAAGTGCATTAAGAAACTCATATAACTTCACATGAATAAGTCCTGTGAACTTATTTTATCTACTATGCATTCATTTTACACTATGAAAAGGTGAAAGTTTCCTTTTCTCTAAACTGAGATCATAATGACACTGTTCTGATGCACCTTTATTCCTCCTAGAAGAGGTTAAAGGGAGACCTGATTGAGCACAGCACCGAAAAAACCTGGCCAACTAAGAGACTTAGTTCAGGCTTTAATCCCAACACAACATCGTGTCTGCAGAAGCTAGAAGACTGCAGTTAACCTCTTCAGCCAGATTAGGGAACAGTCTCTTGCTATAAAACCTGATCAGCTTCATAAAACCTGACAATTCATGTAACCAAGTGAGCCCTACACTGAATATTGGACTGGCCTGGTGGTTACTTCATGGATTGCTTGTCTAAATAGAAAGCATATGGAAATGATAAACGTAATTTAAGAACGTAACTTTCAGAAGTCAGTAAAAGAGAAGCTCGATTTACTTGCTTGTGATTAAACACATAAAACTGTTGCTAACAGCAGTCTCCAGACAAGCAAAACTTTACACTACTGATTTTTAAAAGGTTTTTTTTTGTACAAGCACACACTCCCCGGTCTGACTGAGGCTACAGGACAGTTTTCCTGAGCCACTAACAAGAAGTCTGGTGATGGCTTTAAAAGCAGCAGAGAGTTTTCAAAGACACAGAAGGAAACTTAATTGGATTCCGGCACACAGCTCACATTGGCACCTCTCAACGTCTGCCACCGACACCGTTCTACATCTCTAACCTTTAAAATCAGAACGTCATCAAAACAGCACCATCTATTACTGGTGAAACACTTCTCCCAGGTCTGACTCAATAGAAAGTCTGCTAGTACTTTGTGGAAATAAAAAAGGTCACCTAGATTCTTCAACATGGTCATTCTGCTGATTCAGAAAAACAACAGCCATGCACACAGCTGTACTGATCTGACTGCAGAAATGTGTGACCCCAAGTAAGGGAAGTTAACTGTTACTCAGCATTATCACACAAACGTAAAACCCTTGCAGAGTGCCAGTGTACTCTTGGTTGTAGGCTGTGAACTACTTCTACCACAGTCCATGAAGAAGGCCAAGGGAGCTCAGTCCCACCAGGCTGGAGTTAGCCTTGTTTTAAATGGGATTCCAATAAGGCTGAAACTTAAAA